>JAHLGO010021101.1:4857574-4897400 GCA_020615895.1 Ceriops decandra | reverse complement strand
CCCCCCCCCCCCCCCCCCCCCCCCCCCCCCCCCCCCCCCCCATTTCTGTCCTCAAAATAAATTAGAGCCCGGAAAACATGGGCCCCGCAAAGTCCTCAAACAATACAAAAGAATGGCCTCTTTACACAGTAAATTAATGGACTCTTGTAGTAAATTCAACAGTTAAAATTATTTATATTTAGGAGATATATTTAATTTTTTTAATAATATTTTAGTACAAAATTAAATATATGACTTTATATATTGAATCAACGACTTTTATATAATTAGATTATAATATTAAGTAATGTTTACAAAATAAACTAAGGGTAATAGCCCTTTTTTTTTTTTTTTTTTTTGGGAGTTAGTCTAGGGAAGAGGCCCCCTTCTAATCGGATCTGTCGCTCGAACCGTTGATTACGGTTTCAACATGTCAGTTCAAAGTGGTCCCCCGTCGAGTACTGTTCTGGACTTGCTTCTGACTTGAATCAGCTGAAAATTAAATCAGCTGTAATCGAGCTGCCAATAAATACTCTCTTTTTTTTTTTTTTTTTTTGTTGGTACCCGTTTTTATTCATTCACACCCGCTTTCTCAGCTACTCGATAGTCTCTAATTGCAATCTTCGTTTTATTCATTAAATTTTTATTATTTACTCATATTCTTGTTATTAAAAAAAATTAGGAATCACAATTGTGATCAATTTTTGTTTTTCAAACTATTTAAGTCATTTGAAAATAAGGATTAAAATGCAACAAAAAGATTTTACTGAAAATTTAAAATTAATATCAATATCTTATAAATAAACTTCATACTATGTGAAAAATATATAATTATATAAAAATTAAAATTCAATCTACAGTTAAAATATTAAAATATCCATTTTATAACCACCATAGATGTCATGACTCAAATCTAGAGTCATGAATGGCCACTACTAAAAATATGAATTATAATAACAAATAATAATAATTATTATTATTATAAAAATCACGACATAAAATCAAATGTAGTAGTTTTTAATCCACTAAATTTGTGAGTGTTGTAATAAATCTTACGTAGGGATTTCATCTTTCTATACCAACACATATTAAATTATTATATAAACATGTTTTAAGTAGTGATCTTAAATAATTATTACAGTGTTTTTTTTTATTACAAATGCAACGATGATGAAATATATATATATATGAGGATTCTATTGTTTTAGAAAACACTTTGTTATTTGTTTAAATAATAATTTTTTACATTTATTCATGGTTGGTTGAGAAATAGGCAGTAGTCATTAGAAAAATAAACAACAGTCATTAAATAAATAGACAACAATTCTTTGCAAAATATGTAGCAATTTCATAATGAAACTAAAAGTATTTTCTGTGTATTAGATAACAATTTTTTAGTAAAATAAGTAGCAATTTGTAGCATATGTAATTAAATATTGGAAGCAATAACAAACGACTTAGCAAACCTAATTAAATGATACAAGCAACAACAAAATGACTTATCAAATGTTTAGTAAATCTCACAAAAAGTTAAAAGTACAAGTTCTAAATAAAGATGTATAAAAATTACAAAGTTCTCAACTTTGACTAAGAGTATCATCCTATAAAAAATAAACAAAACTTTTGATGTAAACTTAAAAACATTTTAAATAATCTAAAAAAATAAAAGATAAAAAAGAAGAAAAAATACCTTAAAGTGTAAACTATATGTACTTATCGAAAATAAATGATTATTATACTATAAATCTTGATTTGAAATACTAAAAGCATCATTAAGTGAAGTAGTTATTAGAGTACTAATAAGAGGCATGTTAAAAGTCATGTTTAGCTTAGGATTTTGTTGCTAGCCTTTTTAGAATGTTGCATAAAAATGGTGGATTATTGCAATAGTTTGCAATTTTATCCTCTTTTACAACTCCTATGTTTGCGCATCAAACTTCTTTTACAATTTAGCTTACATATTGTCCTTAATAGATTGCATAAAGTCTTTTGAAATTTTGATATCATCTTCAACAATTGGTCTCTTTTAAAGAAGTGTAGTTAACTTTCTTGAATAAAGTCTCACCTTCTTACAATGCTCCTCCCCCATAACTTTAATAATTGTATCTATATGACTTTGGCTACTTAATCCTTTTTGTTGAGTTTGAAGCTCCTTAATTTGATTTTGGATTGAAAGCATGTCAAAATATAAGTGAAAAAATATAGCAAAACCTTAGGTTTAACATTACATAAAAAGAAAAAAGAAAAAAATTGAATTGCTTACAATTTGTTCAAATGTTTTATTTAAGAGCTTATATTCTTGGTCAAGTCTTCTTTTCTAAGTAGCTTTAAAGAGTTCAAGTTAGGAAGGAGATTTTTTACCAAAATCTTGGTTTTTTTTATATATAAATTCAAGTAATTAATTAAAACAACAAAAATTAAATAATGGAACCAAATTCAATAAATGTATCAAATCACCATATATGGACTATAAGATCAATGCAATATATATATATATATTGTATATGTTAATGGTGTTTTTGTGATTTGCTTATCATTTATTCTTGAAATTGTATAACAATTTCTTTTTACTTTTGTTGATTGTTTATGTTGGTTTTTGTCGGTACTTATATACATATTATAGTAATAATAAGAAGTCAAAGTAAAATTATAACCCAACACAAATATTTGATAAATAATAAATAAAAAGACTGATGAGGACCTTCTTAGGTCTCACATTAAAAGGGAGAGGGGGTGAATTGATGTGAGATGCTCTTTTTACAAATCTTTCCAAGTTAATCTCTATAATTTGTTAGAGTTGATAATCTAATTTTCATCTTTCTTCTTTATATGGGAGCAGCTATACGGATATTAATTAAATGCAAACACCTAAGAACACATGACAATTTTTACATGGTTCACCCACAATGTGTGAGTTATATTTACAATGTGATATGACTATTCTTAAATCACACAAGCCACTCTTATTGTTAATGGATACAATTAATGTCATGGAAGGATCACTCCTTAACCATTTGTAGACGGATCACTCCTTAACCATTTACAATAATTTCCTGATCACTCTAAGGGTATCCTACCCTTTTTTAACAAGTTTATCAAAGGGTATATGATTAACACTTTTCTAAGAAAGATCACTCAATGTGCATATGCTACTAGTGTAAAATATAGATCTTTTCCTTTATTTGTTGTCAGTGCTACCTTGGCAAGTTGTCTCATTTGTTGCCTTGGCAGGTTCTCTTCTCCTGTTGCTGGTGTTGCCTCTCCTGTTACCTTGGTAGATTGCCTCAATTATTACTTGGGCAAGATCTTTTCCTTTATCGGTGTTGCTTGCCTTGCTACCAAGGCAAGTTTTCTCTTCCTATTGCTAGTGCTTCATACCCTCCTACCGGGGGAAGTTTTCTCCTATTGCTACTAGTGTTGCCTACCCTGTTGCCAATTCTACAAGTGTTGGTTATGATTCACTTGCTGCTAGTTCTGAAAGATGCTAATTGTGATTCACCTACTGCTAGTTTTGTAAGCTACTAGTTATGATTTACCTGCTACTGGCTGCTATGTTAGTTATGCTTACTGTTGCAATTTCTAGTTGTGCTTGCTGTTGTAATTTTTGGTTATACTGTAAGCTGTATTCTCCCCTTTTGGTGGTTGTTGCACCTTCTCCTTTATTAGTTTATTGGCTGCTACAACTCTCCTTGATTGGTTGTTGCAACTTCTTCCTTAGGTGGTTTATTGGTTGTTGTACATTCTCCTTTTGTTTGGTATGACTGCTATTGCATGCCTTTTTCTTCTTCCTTTGGTTTGGCTAGCTACTACCTTCTTCTCCCTTTGGTAAGGCTACCGGTTGTTGCAACTTCTCCTTCAGTTAGTGTGGCTACCTCCTTCATTAGCCTCTTGGTCGACTACACCTCTCTTGGCCGACTACACCTCTTCTTAGTATTGTAATCTTGGTTAGCTGCTGCTGCACCTTCCTTAATCAGTACCTCTCTTTTTGGTGGCTATCTCTCTCTTTGTCATTCTCTCTTTTTAGCTGGTCAGTCTCTCTTTCGCAACACACACACATCTTGAAAGATGCATGGATGTATTTATAGGCTTTAAGATTTAAGGTTGCACAATCATCAATGGTTAGTATTGATTCCCAAGGGTTGTCCTACAATTAATGGCTAGATTTGATTCCTAAAATTTATGGTTAATGGTCAAGGGTCAAAGGTCAGCCTTGATCCCTAAAATTTAAGGTTAACAGTTAACATTAACTCATTGACCTCAAAGTTGACCTACCATTAACGATATTGACTAATGAATTCTCAGCATCTCAACAACATTCAAAACATCAAATCAATATGAACAACTATGTGAGATGTTGTTGACAATAAATTCAACATTAGTTATTAAAAATGGGCTCAACAATCTTTCCCTTTGGATTTGTTGGCAACACATTAAATCCATAAATCAACAATTAAGCATAAGTATAGCTCCCCTTGAAACATACATCTCCCTTGTTGCATGTACTTGTACCTTTAACTCCCCCTTGACAATTTCTCCTCCTTTATTCATTAAGCTATTCCCTCTTTTGATTAATATATACTCTCTTTGGATTTATACAAAAGATCTCTCCCTTTGACAACAAATTCAAAGAATGATAAAAAAGGGAAAGGGAGAGGGGTTAGAGGCATACCTTAGCCTCGAGGGGTTAGCTGAACACATAAGGTCAACCTTAAATTCTAAAACATCTCTCTTGATAGAGGTTTAGTGAATATATCAGTAAATTGCTCTGTAGTAAGCACATACTCTAGCTTTACTTTATTTTTCTCCACTTTTTCTTTAACAAAGTGATACTTGATTTTAATATGTTTGGTTCTGAAGTGTTGGACAAGATACTTTGACAAATTGATGGCATTTTGGTTGTCATAACCAATCAACAATAGTAATTGTATATCCACTTTCATATCTTCAAGCTATTGTTTCATCCATAGCAGTTGAGTATAAGCTTAAGTAGCAACCATATATTCAACCTCTACAGTACTTAGAGTCACTGAATTTTGCTTCTTATTATGCCATGAAACACATATACTACCTAAATAAAATGCACCACTTGACATTGACCTTCTATTATCACAATTTCTAGCCTAATTAGCATCTATATACCCATATAAATAAAGCTATCCACTTTTATCATAAAGCAACCTATAATTTGTTGTACCCTTCACATACCTAATAATTATCTTAGAAGTCATAAGATAAGATTCCTTGGGCTCACTTTGAAATATGGCACAGTGTTATAGCAAAAACAAGATCAGGCCTTGATGTTGTCAAATATAGTAAGCTTCTAATCAACTTTTTGTATTCCTTCTGATCAACTATGTTGCCTTCTTTATCCTTACTTAACTTTGTTCCAACTGTGATGGGAGTGCTTACTTCTTTAGAGTTCTCCATCCCGAACCTTTTTAACAGCTCATAAGCATACTTTTCTTGGGTGAGAAAAATTCTAGCCTTACTTTGCAAAACCTATAACCTTAAGAATAATTCCATCTCACCTAGCATTGACATCTTAAACTTCTTCATTTTCTTAGCAAAAGTAGTGCAAAAGCCCTTGTTTTCTACAACAAAAATTATGTCATCAATATAAACCACAACAATTAACTGGCCCTATTTATCTTCGTTTATGTACAAGTTGTTGTTCACATTCTCTTTTTTGAACATTCCATCTTTGAGGCATGTATCTAGCTTAGAATACCATGCTCTTGGAGCTTGCTTTAAGCCATATAGAGCCTTGTTCAATTTGCACACACTTAAACTGTCAAGTATAAAACCATCATAATCAAGTATAAAACCATTAGACTGTTCAATAAATACCTATTCTTAAAACTTTCTATTAAAAAAATGTAGACTTCACATCCATTTGATAAGCTTTGTAGTTTCTTTGAGCAACAATGACCATGAATATTCTGATTGTTTCAAACTTGGCTATAAGAGCAAAGGTCTCTTCAAAGTCAATACCTTCTACTTGGATGCCTTTATAGATAAGTCTTGCCTTGTTTCTTACCACCTCACTTTTTTCATTAAGCTTATTTCTAGAAAAAAAAAAAAAACCCACTTGGTTCCAATGATGTTTTTCCCTTTAAGTATAGGTACTAAACACCAAGTGTTGTTTGTTTTCAATTTGATCAAGCTCTTTATTCATAACATACACCTATTCCTTATGCTTTAATGCTTCTTCCACTAACTTAGGTTCAACCTTGGAGATCAATGAGGTTTTTTCACCACCTTTTTGTCTTCTCCCAATCTACATAGTCTTCTTTACTGCTAATAATGTTCTTAGTCACAACTTCAGCTCTAACTCTTTTATAAGTTTGGGAATGCCTTGATTCTATTTCTTCATGACTTGTAACTTGAGAATCAATGTCTTCCTCATGTTAAATGTCGTTTGATTCATCACTTTTAAATTCTTTTTGGTTGTCATACATGATGTTGTTCCCATAGCCTTATATGAGTTGTAATTGTTGTCAACCAGATTTAAGTGTGCAAGTAAAAGTGGCTCATAACCTTGTACAGGATAAGACTAGCATGTCAAATAACCTTGTAAAGTGATCTCCTTGGAATGAACTTATAAAGGGAGTGTAGCATTGCTTAAGTCTTAATGTGATGTGTGACAAGGTGGTAACTGTTCATGGGCAATCCTGGCCGCTCATTCGAGCAGTCAAGGAATGAGATTTTAGTAGAAAGAAAAGAGCAAGAAAAATAAATTAAGAAGAAGGATAATGCTGAAATTTGAATGGAATAGTAATATGAAGCCACATAGATGGGCAAGAAAGGAAATTTGCCATAGCTGCAGTAAGCCTTACTAAGGCTTTCATAAAAGGGAGTATATAAACCAAGACTTATCTGTTGTAGGGTAGCCACCATAAGATAGTGAGACCTGGAGAAGGTGAGATGGGAGAGCAGATAAGACCTGGAAACTGTGAAACACGTGAGAGCAAACCAGAAAGAGAGGATATGAGACCTAGAGAAGGTAAGACATTAGAGCAGGCTAGACCTAAACACGTGAGACTAGGTGAGACATGGAAACGTGAGACTAGAAAACTTTGGGGATACAGACCAAAAAATGTTGGGGATACAGATCAGAAACGATGGGGATATAGACCAAGTGAGACGTGAGACTAGATGTGGCATGAGACTAGGTGAGACGTGAGACTAGAATTGGTGACACCAGATCACATTAGAAGACCAGAATTGGTGCAACTAGAAAAGGGTGAAACAGGTGACACCAAAGGACACCAGAAAACCAGAATCGGTGAGACCAAAAAGGGGTGAAATGCTTGAGACTAGAGGAGATGTGAGACCATAAGCGGGTGATACCAGAAAAGGGTGAAACCGATGAGACCAGAAACAATGAGACGTGAGACCTGGAGACGGTGTGATGATAAGACCAAAAAAGTGTGAGACAGTGAGACGGTGAGATGGTAAGATTAGGAGATGGGTGAGACTCAGTGAGACTAGAAGTTATGTGAGACAACCAAGAGAAGAAGTTCAATGAAGCATTTGAAAAAACTCAACGTATTTTTAGATTTCTTCAGAGAGGTTAGAGAGTGTTTTGGTGATCTTCTAAGCGACAATGAAGCAACCTATTTAAATCAAACAGAGGTAAGACAACCTATAAGAAGGGTAGACACAGCACGTGACACTCTTTGTATTGTACTTGCTTTGTATTTGCAATAGTAAAAGGAGCAAAAGATTAAAACATCCATTGTAACAACATTGCAATCATAGGGAATACCACACTGGTATTCTCAAGCATAGTAGATTGTCTCAGTAGAGGAAGAAACTCTACCACCGTAGAGTACGTCACATTGATGGAACCATATATATCTTTTGTGTCCTTTCTTTGAATTTACATTTTTTGTTTTGAATTAAGTTGTGAGCATAGCTAAAGGATCATCAAACCTTTAACCTAAAAGAAGACCTAATCAAGAACAACCAATCCATGTAATAGGCAAAGTGTTTGAAAGGTAACTTTAGAGACTATTATGACTAGTAGGTAACAATAGATCTACCTTAGTTAAATCTAAAAAAGAGTTCATTTTTAAAAAGAGTTTAAAGTTGTTCATCTACGAATTAAAAAAGGGGTAATACTGATTCACCCCCCTTAGTATTACAGACTAGTAGATCCTAGGGTAAAGTTGGGAATTTCAATTGGTATCAGAGCCAGGTTCACCAGTTTGAAGCTTAGTAGCTTGGTGTACTAGTTTGAAGGGTTTTAAAAGTTTTAACTTGTTCAGCATACTAAGAAATGGTTGCTAGTACTAGTACTAGTACTACATATAGCAAGAAGGTTCCAATCTTCAATGGAACCAACTACCATATATGGAGAGCGAGAATGTAGGTGGTATTTGCAACTATGGGTATAAACGTGGTGAAATCTATATATGAGGGTTTTGTGCACCCAGAAGAAGGTAAAGATCTAACCCTAGAAGAATTAAGGCAGTTTGAGATAAATAGGAAAGCCTCAAACATCATCATTTTAACATTGATAGATGCTGAATATGCTAAAGTTATGGACTGCAAATCTGCTAAGGAGATATGGGACAAATTACAGAAAGTCTATAAAGGTGATGGGAGAATGAAGGAGGCCAAGCTTCAAGTTTTCAAGGAGACATATGAATCTTCTAGAATGCAAAAAAATAAGATAGTCTAAGAGTTCTTCACCTAGGTTATTGATGCTGTAAATGATCTTAAAAGTTACGGGGAGAATAAGAAGGACTCATCCATTGTGAAGAAACTTCTGAGAATTCTGCCTGAGAGGTTTGCCTCAAAGGTGGAAGTCATAGAGGAGAGTAGAGATCTCCATTCTATGTCTTTGCATGATCTCCAGTGCAATCTCATTGCATATGAGATGAGAATGAAGTCAATTGAAAGCTTCTCATCATCAAAGCTATCAAAGGAGGTAGCTTTCAAAGCTATAAGACACTTGAAGATAAGAAAAAAGGAAGAGTCATCCAGTGAAGATGATGATGATGATAAGGAAGAAAGTGAACGTGAAGAGTTGGCCTACTTCACAAGGAAATTCAAAAAGGGGTCTAAGAAGGGAAAAGGACAGTTGTCCTTGAGATGTTATCGTTGAGGGTAGACTGGACACTTTGCTTCTCAATACAAAGTGAAACTTGATGATGAAGATGAGGATGATGATGATGAGCAGAATTCAAAATGGAGAAGACTATCATTCAAGTCAAGGAAGTCCAACAAGAAGACTGCCAACCCACAGAAGAAGAAGAGAGGCTCATTCAAGAGTTATGTGAGCTAGACAAAAGAAGCTGATGAGGAGGAAGATGTAGACTCATCAGATGAGTATGCCTTTATGGCATCAACTTAATGTGGTTGTTCAACCCTTGAAGAGGAAGAGGAGATTGATGAAGATGAACCAAATCTTGAAGTTGAGTTAGAAATAGCTTCAAAGGAGATAAGCAGAAGGGGTAGAACCATAAGAAGGTTAGAGGCATATATAAAACAAGTTGAAGCAAAGATTGAGGAAGCAAAAAGTCAAAAAGATGAAATAAGGGGCTGAACATATTGACTTAAAGAGAAGATTTGAAGAATAGATCAAAATATATGAAGACCTTACAATGGAGCTTGCCTCAAAGACTTCAAGAATTGAAGAAATGGAGATGGATTTATTGAGACTCCAAGAACAACTCAAAAAGAGTGAAGAGAACATGCAGAAGCTTGAAGTGGTAGGAGAAACAAGCTTTACAAGAGAAAAGAATGAAGAGAAAGTGCAGCAATCTTATGCTGCACTACTTAAAGAGAATGAGACTTTGCTACAGAAGTTGAAATAAAACACTGTAAAATCAAGAGAAGATAATTAAAGAAGAGAAGACAGTTATCAAACCAAAGCCAGGGCCAAAAATGATATATATGGTTAAAAAGCAGCAGCCAAGAACAGTGAAGACTGAAAATAATGAAGATTTGAAGAAGCAACCTAGGGTTGCAAACAAAAATGAAGAAAAGAAAGTCAGCCAGCTAAGGGCAATGGTTGAACAGAAGAAGGGGAGGAAGGTGGCTGAAATGAAAGCCACACAAGCAAAGAAGCCTGCAACTGTGCCTACACAACAAGTAATGAACAAAGGAAACAAGCTGTGATTAGACCTAAGAAGAGGCAGTTTCAAGGTTACTATCTTTATTATGAAGTTTGGGGTCATAAGGTAAGTAAATACTGGTGAAAAAAGCCAGTATATGTCTCTAACTTGAGAAGATCCTATGCTGCATATAAGGGGAGACAATACAAAATTCAGAGGTAAAACACATATCTTGAGTTCTTGCACATACTATAAAAAGCAAGGACACACTAATAAGATTTATTGGTGGAAGCCTAATCCAGTGGTTTCAAAGAACAAGTTTGCTATATTGGCAAACTTGGAACAGTGTGATAGGTATAAGCAAGATGGCCATAATGCTAAAAGATGCATGACACTTCTCCCTGAGCAAGAGAAGGCACTCAATGGCATAGTAAAACCAATTGGTATAATCAAAGCTGAGAAAAAGGAAAAAGCTATCTTCAAGCTAGTTTAAAAGAAGGAATATAAAGCTAAAAAGGAGGAGGCTAATATAGCTGAAATTGCACTAAAGGCTAACTACAAGGATAAGCAGTAGATCCTTGATAGTGGATGTACTTCACACATGATAGGAGACAAGAGTAAATTATCAAAGTTGAACACGTCAAAAGAAGGCAGAGTCAAGTTTGGCAATGATGATTCACTCAACATCAATGGTTAAGGGTCAGTAAATATTAGAAAAGGAAAGCATAAAGATGTTTTGCACATTGAAGGACTCAAATATAATTTAACATCTGTCAGCTAACTATGCAATGAAGACCATAAAGTGATATATATAAAAACAGGTTGCCAAGTAAAGAGTAAAGAAGGCAATATTGTTGTAGATGGGAGGAGAACAACTAGAAATTTATGTGTGATTGATGAGGATAGGACAAATAGCTGTTTACTTATAAAAGAAGAAGAAAATCAACTCTAGCATAGGAGTCTGGGATACTTAACACAAAAGAACATGAGGAAGCTGACCATTACTCATGTAATCAAAGACATTCCATACCTTAAGAGAGTGAGGGAGTATGTCTGCTTAGCATGCTCTAGAGGCAAACAGGTCAGAAAGTAGTATAAGACCAAAGAGTTTAGTTCTGAAGCAGTGCTTAACATTGTATATACTGATTTGTGTGGGTTGATGAGAACAAAAGGATTAAATTGTGAGAGCTACTTCATCTTGTTTGTTGATGATCATTCCAGAAGGACTTGCATCATGCACCTCAAACACAAGTCAGAAGTCTTGAAATGCTTCAAGAGATACAAAAGATTGGCTGAAAATGAGAGTGGAAAGAAGATTTTTGACAGAAGCAACATTTACAGCTATGCACCTACTGAATAGAGTTTTATTAAGGCCCAATACTGATAAGACTCCATATGAGCTATAGAGTGGGAAAAAGACAACAGCCAAGTATCTTAGAATCTTTGGCAACCCATGTTTTATGAAGAACAAGGAGCAAAACTTGGAAACATTCCATGCTAGGTTAGATGAAGGCATCTTTGTGGGATACTCAACAAATACAAAAGGTTATAAAGTTTTTTTGCATAAACTGGGAAAATTAGTCACTTCCAATGATGTGAGAATAGATGAAAACTGGAAAACAATGCATAATGGAGAAGCTGAGGACAATGAAGAAGATGACTTCAAGATAGATGAAGAATCACACCAACATAAAGAAAAGGGAAAAGAAGTAAGTTCAGGCTCAGAGAAGAGTGAGTTTGAAGACGAAGAAAGAGATTCTCTTGCAACTAAGACTGTGTAAGAGAGAAAGATGAAGAAAATGTGGACCAGTACTCATCAAGGAAATCAGATCATAGGTGACCTATTAGCAGGAGTTATAGCAAGAAGAAGAATTGTGGGAGCTACTACTTTACTCTCACAAGTTGAACCTAAATCTATTGAAGAGGCTGCATAAGACAAAGCCTAGGTCAAAGCTATTAATGAGGAGCTGGATCAAATCGAGAAGAATGAAACATGGGAGCAAGTTCAAGAGCCACTAACAAGAATGTCATAAGAATAAAATGAGTGTTTAGAAATAAACATAATGAAGATGGCAAGGTGGTAAGGAACAAGGCTAGGCTAGTTTGCAAAGGTTACACTCAGATAGAAAGAGTAGATGTTGATGAAACTTTTGCACCAGTAGCTAGGTTGGAAACTATCAAAATGTTCTTAGCTTTGGTAGCATATAAGAGGTATAAAGTTTACCAGATGAATGTGAAATCAACCTTTCTGAATGGGCTCATGAAAGAAGAAGTATATATTGAACAACTCGATGGAGTACAAATCAATGAGGATGAGACACACGTGCGTAAGCTAAAAAAAAAGCCTTATATGGCCTTAAACAAGTCCCAAGAGCATGGTACAGCAGGTTGGATGTGTGTTTGAGAAGGTTGAACTTTAAAAGAGGAATAGTTGATAATAACCTATATGTGTTCAACTCAGAGAAAGGTTAGTTGATAACCATAGTATATGTAGATGACATCATTTTTAGAGGGGATCACTCTAAGTTATGCTAAGAATTTGCACAAAAGATGAGTAAGGAATTTGAGATGTCATTGATTGGAGAAATGACTTACTTTTTTGGATTATAGATAAACAGTGTAAAGAAGGTATTTTTATTTCTCAGACAAAATATACTAAAAAAATGCTGAAAAAGTTTGGCATAGAGGATAACAAACCTATCAGTACCTCAATAACAGTAGGCTGTAAGTTAATAAAAGATTAGGAAGGAAGGAGTATATGCCCCACAGAATATAGGAAGATGATAGGGAGCCTTCTATACCTTATAGCATCAAGGCCTAATTTCATGCAAGCTATGTGCATCACTAACAAATTCCAAGCTAATCCTAAGGAATCTCATGTGTTAACAGTGAAAAGAATCCTAAGATACCTCAAAGGGACACTAGAAATGGGTTTGTGGTATCCTGCCATGGATTTTGTAAAACTACAAGCATACACTGATGCAGACTGGGCAAGAAGTACAGATAATAGAAAATCAACTAATGGTTGTAGCTTCTACTTGGGTTCAAAGTGTGTTGCATGGTTAAGTAGAAAGCAAAAAAATGTTGCTTTGAGCACAGTTGAGGCTGAGTATATGGCTGCTTGTGCAGCATGTACTCAGGTGATATGGATGCAAAGACAATTGATAGATTTGGGTGTTGAAGTGAAGTTTCCAATTACTGTACTTTGTGATAATCAAAGTGCAATTAATCTCAGCAAGAATCCAGTTCAACATTCAAGGAGCAAGCATATTCACATCCAGTATCACTTTATCAAGGATAAAATGGAATAGGGTACAATTCAATTGGAGTATGTTGGCATTAAAGATCAAATTTTAGATATTCTAACTAAACCTCTATCCACAAAGCTATTTGAAAAGTACAAAATGAGTCTGTCTGTGCAAATGCCTCCTCAAGCCTAAAGTTCAGGTGAATCCTCCATCTTTACTTTGCAGGTTTTTCAAATTTGTAATTGGTTGGCAAAGGTGGAGAGAAGTAACAGTGTAGGGGGAGCTGTTAAGGAAGGGGGAGTGCATATTTAGAGGGAGTTGTAATCAATCTACTTCTAGATTATTACTCTATGAAGGACTGCAGCATAATAGCTTTTGTTATGAGTATTGCCAATAATTACAAAAGGGGATATTGTTGTTCCCATAGCCTTGTATGAGTTGTAATTATTGTTAACCAAATTTAAGTGTGCAAGTAGAAATGGCTCATAACCTTGTACAGGATAAGACGAGCATGTCAAATAACCTTGTAAAGTGATCTCCTTGGAGTGAACTTGTAGAGGGAGTGTAGCATTGCTTACGTCTCAGTATGACAGTGTGATAAGGTGGTAACTATTCATAGGCAATCCTGGCTGTTCATTCGAGCAATCAAGGAATGAGATTTCAGAAGAAAGAAAAAAGCAAGAAAAATAAATTAAGGAGGATAATGCTGAATTTTGAATGGAATAGAAATATGAAACCACATAAAGGGGCAAGAAGGGAAATTTGTCACAGCTACAGTAAGCACTACTAGGGCTTTCATAGAAGGGAGTATATATACCAAGACTTATCTCTTGTGGGGCAGCCACCATAAAAAAGTGAGACCTGGAGAAGGTGAGACGGGAGAGTAGACCAAACCTGGAAACTGTGAAACACGTGAGAGTAGACTAGAAAGAAAGGACATGAGACCTAAAGAAGGTGAGATGTTAGAGCAACCAGACCTAGAAACGTGAGACCAAGTGAAACCAGACCAAAACGATAAGACCAGGTGAGACCTAGAAATGTGAGACCAGAAAACGTTGGGGAGACACACCAGAAAACGTTGGGGACACATAGCCGAAAACATTGGGGACACACACCAAAAAATGTTGGGGATACAGACCAGAAATGTTGGGAATACAGACCAGAAATGTTGGGAATACAGACTAGAAACATTGGGGATACATACCAGAAATGTTAGGGATATAGACTAGGTGAGATGTGAGACCAAAATCAATGACACTAGATCACACCAGAAGACCAGAATTGGTGAGACCAGAAAAGGGTGAAATGTGTGACACTAGAGGACACCAGAAAACCAGAATCAGTGAGACCAGAAAAGGGTAAAACACGTGAGACTAGAGGAGACATGAGACCAGAAAAGGGTGAAACCGGTGAGACCAGAAATGGTGAGACGTGAGACCTAGAGTCAGTGTGATGATAAGACCAAAAAAGAGTGAGATCATGAGAAAGTGAGACAGTGGGACTAAGAGACAAGTAAGACTGTGAGACCAGGAGTTATGTGAGACAACCAAAAGAAGAAGTTCGATGAAGCATTTGAGAGAACTCAATGTATTTTCAGATTTCTACAAGAGAGGCTAGAGAGTGTTTTGGTGATCTTCCAAGCAATAGTGAAGCAGCCTATTCAAATCAAATAGAGGTAAGATAAGGTAAAAGAAGGGTAGACACAGTAGGTGACACTCTTTGTATTGTACTTGCTTTGTATTTGTGAAAGTGAAAGGAGCAAAAGATTAAGACATCCATTGTAACAATATTACAATCATAGGGAATACCACACTGGTATTCTTAAGCATTATGGATTGTCTCGGTAGAAGAAGAAGCTCTACCACCATAGAGTATGTCACATTGATGGAACCACATAAATCTTTTGTGTCCTTACTTTGAATTTAAATTTGTGTTTTGAATTAAGTTGTGAATGCAACTAAAAAATCATGAAACCTTTAACTTAAAAAAAGACCTAATCAAAATCAACCAATTCGTGTAATAGGCAAGGTGTTTGAAAGTTAACTTTGAGGACTATTATGATTAGGAGGTCATAATAGATCTACCTTAGTTAAATTTGAGAAAGTGTTCATTTCTGAGAAGAGTTTGACATTGTTTATCTACCAATTAAAAAGGGGGTAATACTGATTCACCCCCCTCAATATTACAAATTAGTAGTTCCTAGGGTGAAGTTGGAAACTTCACATGACATCTTTAGCTTTGTCATATTGTGAGTGCATTGTAGAACCATCTTCAATCATTTTAACTTTGAAATTACCCACCATTTTCAATAACTTTTTTTGTAGCATCTGAAGCCTCTTCCATTTGGTATATAGCCTAAGAATATGCCTTCATTAGCTTTCTTATCAAATTTGCTAAGATGCTTGCCTTTGATTTTAATAAGGCACGAGCTTCTAAACACATTAAAGTGTTTTATACTTGGCTTCTTTTTATCCTATAGCTCATAAGGTGTCTTCTCTGAATGTAGTTTCATTAATTATCTGTTTTGCATTTGAGTTGCAGTGGTGATAGCCTCTCTCCAATAGCCATCTAAAGTACTATGCTTAGCTAACATGGTTCTTGCCATATCCACTAGGCTTTTATTCTTCTTTTCAACCACTCCATTTTGTTAGGGTATGTAAGGACTAACATATTCATTCTACACTTTATGCTTCTCCAAATAATCTTTAAATTCACTATATGTGTATTTTGTCTTATTATCCATCTTGAGCCTTTTAATTTTTCCCTTTGATGGATTTTTAGCCAATATTTTTGAGCTTTTGAAATTATTGAAAGCCTCTACCTTATGTTTCAAGAACATAATACAAGCCATTCTTGTAAAATCATCAATGAAGGTGATGAAGTACTTATCACCTTTTGTCGATCTTTGTCTCATAAGCCCACAAACGTCCAAATGAATGAGCTTTAATGGCTTCTTTGTTTGAATCTCCATATTTTTATAGGGAGCATTCACAATCTTCCTTTTTTGACATGTGTTGCAAATTGCATCTCTTTCTCTTCTCAGCTTGGGTTCATCTCTCACAGCTTCAATTTTGGACAACTTGTTCAACCTCTTTTGTCTAAGATGTCCCAATCTTCTATACCACAACAAGTTCTCATCTTTGGTACTCATGTAGTATATGGTTCTAGAAACTTGATATAAGTTTCTATTTGTTCTTTCACCCTTAGTAAGAACAACACTATCACCTAATCTCTTTACTGTGCAACCACTCTTGTTAAAAATAACTTTATGTCCATCATCATAAAGTTGGCTAACACTGATGACATTGTGTTTTAGCTCTTTAACATAAAGCACTTTCTTTGATTTCAGATTTTCTGCACTAATTTCAATGGCACCAATACCTTTAACCTTTAAGGCACCATCATTGCCAAATATAATTGTCCTTTTATCATATTTTGCTACTCCCTTTAACATCTTGAAGTCTCCTATCATGTGTGAAGAACAACCACTATCCAAGATCCATGGCTTTTCTTTCTTGGAAGCTTTTAAGGCTACTTTCACGACCATGGACATTTCTCTTCCTCTTCCTCTTCTTCTTCTTTAACGGAATTTAAGAGTATATGTAGGTGTTCTCCTTTGCACTCCTTGATTAGGCAACAATGTTTGGCTGAATGTGGGAACACATGTAGGTGTTCTCCTTTGCATTTTTTGACTAAGTAGTAATGTCAAGCAATCCTTAACAGTGTGTCTAGCTTTTTGCATCTTCCACAGATTTTTCCTAACAAATCAAATCTATTTCTTAATGAAATATGACTTCTTTTCACCTGTGATTGTCTCCTTTCTTGATAGAGTCTTCCCCTAAACTTTTGCCTTACATTCCTCTTTATAGACCTATTACTCTAACACATATTAGCCTTGTTCCTATACTTACTACAACTCTAACAAAATCCTTTAAATTTGGATTGTTTTTTTCTTTCACCAAGTTCACTTCTCTTTTCTTCAATAACTATTATGGCACCCTTCTCTTCATCTTTGACAACTTGTCTCCTTTGGATAGCAGTCTTCACCATAGGTTTCTTAACCCATTTTAGCTTGGGTTGATTTCTCTTCTTTATCACGTCATTGTGCTTGCTTTCATGTACAAACACAACTTTCTTCTTCTTTGCTACCTTTTCATTTGGTTTTCAATATAGCCAAGGGCTTTCTTTTTTATAGAATGAGGACTTTGTTTGCTTAGACACTCATCCAATTTTTTGGTAGCATCCTTGTTGATGGTATTTGCTGAAGTTAACTCTCTTCTCACTTCTATGGTTTGCGTAAAACTTTCTTCTTGCTTTTTTAGTTCAAACATAGCCTTATGGAGCTTGGCTTGCAAAATCAGCACCTTTTGCTCTTATGCAATCACCTTAATGCCAAGATCTTTATGTATCTTGCCTTGGTCTACCTCAAGTACAATCAGCTTCTTAATTCTCTTCATGTACTCCTTTTTTACTTCAAACTACTTTTCTTTTACCTAAAGATCAATAAAATTTTCATACAGCTTCTTGAGATGTTTTACCTTTTTTTCTAACTTGCTATTTTTGTGTAAACAAGCTCTCTACTCATTTTCAAGTTATTGCACTAACTTATCCTTTTTCTCTTCATTTGATTCCTCATCACTTGAAGATTCTTGATCATCATTTACTTGAACAATCAGCACATCCTTTAAAGCATCATCATTGGAATCATCATCAACTTCTTCTTCATCTAACTTGCTCAAAAAATTCTTTCTTTTAGATATGAAGAGTTACCTTTTCCCTTTGACACTTGAATTTCCACTTTTAAAATAGATGAATTGCTTTGTTGAACTCCTTAGGATTGACTCATCATCATCATCACTATTTGCTTTTCTTTTCTTTAGGTAATCTACGATAAAGTGTCCAATTACTCCACACCTAAAGCATTTTATGGGTAATTTTCTCTTGTACTTCTCTTTTCCTTTCCTCATATTTTTAGTGATGTATGTCCTGACTTTATCTAGTTTAGTATCACCATCTTCTTCTTTAGAACTTCTATCAGATTCTTCTTGGTTTTTAATCTTTAATCTCTTCATTGCCTTAAAAGCCAACTACTTCTTTACCTACTTCTTCTCTTTCTTCATTGAGGCTATTCTCATTTTATAATTTATCAATATGTTCTGCAAACCATCTAAGGGCAGCTTATCCAAATCTTTATCTTCTATGGAGGAAACTTTGGCATTGTAACCTTCTCATAAGGTTCTAAGTATCTTCCTTACTACAGTAGCATTGTTGGTCTCTTATCTATAACCTTTAATAGAGCACACAATTTCATTGGCTCTTCTAAAAAAGACATCCATAGATTCATCACTTTGTATATTTATATCTTCAAATTTTCTCCTCCAGATTTGTAACTTGACTTCCTTCATAACCTTGTCTCCTTCATAAATATTCTTCAGTTTGTCCTAAATTTGTTTGCCTGTGTTACACCCCATTACTTTAGTGAATTCTTTGTCTAATAAGGAGGCATACAAGGCATTTCTCGTCTTTCCATTACACTCCAAATTCTTTTTATCAATAGGTGTTATAGCATTACCTTTAGCAATAGGGATGAAGCCACTAATTCAAATACATCTAGACTAAATGACTTCAAATATAAGAGCATTATATTTTTCCATAACTGATAATTTTATCCATCAAAAGTGGGAATGCCTTTACTGTTAACAATACTCATATTATCCATGATATCAACCAACAAAAATTCACAACAACAACAACAATTTCAGATTAAAATAGACAAAATGGATTAATAAACGAAACTGGCTCTGATACCACTTGATGAGAACCTTCTTAGGTCTTATACTAAGAGGTAGAGGGGGTGAATCAGTATGAGATGCTTGCTTTTTATAAATCTTTCTAGATTAATTTCTGTGACTTGTTAAAGTTAATGATCCAATTTTTATCTTTCTTCTTTATGTGAGAGCGACCGTACGAATAACAATCAAACATAAGGATCCAAGAACACATGACAATTTTTATGTGGTTCATCCACAATGTGTAAGCTATGTCCACGGTGTGATAAGACCACTCTTAAATCACATAATCCACTCTTGTTATCAAGGGATATAATTAATGTCATGGAAGGATCATTCCTTAACCACTTGTAGAAGGATCACTCTTTAACCACTTATAATGATCTCCCGATCAAAGAGTTAATCTCTCGATCACCTAAAGGTATCCTACCCTTTTCAACAAGTTTATCAAAAGGTTTGTGACTAACACTTTCCTGAGAAACATCACTCAATGTGCATAAGCTACTAGTGTAGAATATGAATTTTCTCCTTCCTTTGTTGTCGGTGCTGCCTTACCTATTGCCTTGGTACATTGCCTCACTTGTTTCCTTGGTAGGTTGCCTCACTTGCTGCCTTAGCAGTTTCTTTTCCCTTGTTGCTAATGCTACCTCTCCTACTATGTTGGTAGGTTGCCTCACCTGCTACCAGGGCAAGTGTTTTCCTCTTACTACTAGTGCTGCTTGCCCTATTACTGAGGCAAGTCTTCTCCTCTTATTGTTAGTGCTTCCTGCCTTACTGTCGTGGCAAGTTTTCTCCTCTTACTACTGATGCTGCCTACCCTGTTATCGGTTCTAGAAGTTGCTGGTTATGATTCACCTACTGCCATTTTTGCAAGCTTTTGGTTATGATTCACCTATTTCTAGTTATTGTGCTAGTTATGCTTACTACTACAATTGCTGGTTGTGCTTGTTGTTCCAATTTTTGGTTATGTTTGCTACTACAATTGTTGGTTATCCTACAAGCTACTTTCTTCTTTATTGGTGATTACTGCACCTTCTCCTTTGGATGGCTGCTGCACCTTCTCTTTTATTGGTTTTCCAACTATTACACCTTTCCTTGATCGGTTTGCTACTTGCTACACCTCTTTTTGATTGGTTGCTACAAATTCTTCCTTTGGTGGTTGATTAGTTGTTGCATGTTCTCTTTTGGTTTGGTGTGGCTATTACATGCCTTCTTCTTCTCCCTTTGGTTTAGCCAACTACTGCCTTCTTCTCCCTTTGATAGGGCTATTGGTTATTGTAATTCCTTATTCAGTTGGTGTGGTTGCCTCCTTCTTTGGTGGCTACTATCACCTGTTGGCTAACTGCACCTCTCCTTGGTGCTGCACTCTTGGTCGGCTGCTACTATACCTTCCTTGGCCGATCACTCTCTTTTTGGTGGTTACCTTTCTCTTTGTTGTTCTCTCTTTTACATCATACACATATCTTGAAGATGTATAGATGTATTTATAGGCTTTGAGATTTAAGGTTGCCCTACAATCAACGGTTAAATTTGTTTCCTAAAATTTAAGGTTAATGGTCAAGGGTTAACGATCAGCTTTGACTCTTAAAATTTAAGGTCAATGGTTAATATTGACTTATTGACCTTAAAGCTGACCTACCATTAATGGTATTGACGAATGACATCTTTGCATTTCAATGACATTCAAAACCTCAAATCAACATGAATAACTATATGAGATACTGTTGATAATAAATCCAACATTAGCCATCAAAGATGGGCTCAACATAGACAATATTAAACCTTTACTTATTTAGAATTTCAATATGTTAATAAGTGTTTAAATTGATCTAAAGGTTTTGAAGTGGATAGTTTCTTAATCTTTCTTTATCAGTTTGGTACCTTTTTTTAGTGTTCTTTTTTTTACCTACACTTATAAGCCCTTCAATTTGCTCTAAGTGCAGTTATCATCCACCTTTTACCTTCTTCGAGAACTAAGTACTTATCCTATAATCATTTAAAATATAGGAAAAGTTGATTATAATAAAGATATTTTGTTAAAGATAAGAAAGAAAATTTCTAATATACATTACTTGCATAAACTTCCATAAAGCATTCATTTTTTTAAGATTCATTACATACCAAGTCTTTATATATATTAGCATCAAGCTAACATTACTAGTTAACATCCAAAAAAAAAAAAGAGTAGACTCACTAAAGTATTTTCAATATTTAAGAAAATGAGTTTTTTCACACCTTCGCATCTTATATGTACTATACTCATTGTTGTTGATCCTTTTCCTCTCTTTTGCATTGAAATAATATTAATGAAGATATATAAATATTTAATCTAAAAATAAGGATTTCAAGGCATTATAAAACAATAAAACATATTTTTTGATTACCTTGGATATTTCCTTCTTTTACTTCTTGTTGTATCAATTCTTTCTCCATGAAATGTTATGTTTCCATTTGACCACAAGTTGTCCCTTTAGATTGTTGATTATCAAAATTTATGTTTATTGATATTATTGCTTACTTACACCAATAATAGTCATTGTTGACTATCCGCTTCCTGTAATTATCTAACTCGATTATGACCCGCTACTTGGAATAAAAATATCCAATCTCATAATATTTTGCTGCCAAATTTACATCTCTTCTTATGTTAATGTTTTATGTCTTAAAATACTTAAGAAAAGAAGTTACCACCTCTATTGTAATAGATGAAGTCTTCTTTCTTCGAATGAACTATTTTTTCCTAGCTAATAGCTATCAAAACATTTAAAAATAATATAAATAGTAAATTCATAACAACAATTGTAAACCTAGTTTTAATTTATTCATATTTTAAGTTGCATATTATTTATAAACCTAGTTTCATAGGAAACATGTATTAATATACATGCATGTTTGTTCATCTATATATCCTTAATCATAAATTAGAACAATGATAGAATGCTTAAACAAGTGCAATATGATATTTGCACAACCAATTAAGTATGACTAATCTCATCTATCTAGTTATATCATTATTAGCTTTTAAGAATAGCTTTCTTCTAAAAAGAATAAAAATAGAAATAAATTTTGAAAGCCAATCTTAAATTATCTAATAGTACAAAGAAAAAGTGACCTATCATTAGCCAAATAGATTTAACAACCAAGCATCCATTTCCATTTTGTTAAGAAATCAACATATGTAAAAGCAAGATTCTAGGAAATTAAGCCACAAATCACAAGCCAACAAAATATCAAGCCAAACTGTAAATTTAGGTCTAGCCCCATGTAACATTACTTCATAATGCTACTTGTTCTTTTCTCAACTATTCATAACAAAAAAAGAAATAACATACTAAGTTCTTGCCTCTATATGCATTCGAGTAAAGGAAAGCTATAATTTTGCACATTTATGTTAGTAACATATTTAGAAGGAAAGCATATCAATTTGTATGTGTGTCCATCAAAGAGAGGGAGATTTAGACAAAATTAAGAGTAAAACATATCAATATGAGTGTGAGTTCAAAGGCAAAATTACAAATGCATGGTTATTTAGAAAATATTTTAATTTTATAGAACAATAAATATCAATCATCTAGTTAGGGGAAATAAAACTAAAAACATATAAAAGAATCTAGGAAAACAATATTTGAAGGCAGCTTATATTGTTTCCACTACTTTGTATGGGTTGTAATTGTTGTCAACTAAGTTTAAGTATGTAAGAAAGTAAAGCCACATGGAAGGACAATATAGTAAATTCACCAAAAGTAAGCCCTATTAAGGTTTCATGGAGAAGTATATAAAGGCCATTGGAAGACAACAAATGAAGTAAAGTCGGCAATTGAGCAAAACAAATAGAAAACCTAGACAAGCAATCGACCAAAAAGAGAAAATGTGAGGAAGGAGCCGGCCAAACAAAAAGACGTCCAAATCAAACCACTTAGCAAACACAAGGGAGCAAAACCGTCCAAAGAGAGAAAAACAAGGGAGGAATGACTAGATAGCAAGTGCTGGACGACAAGACCACCACCGGTTGAAAGAGAGAGGACGTCCAAACTAACCTACATGGCCAAACAAGGTAAATGTCTAAACCAATATACACGGCCAAACACAACCAACAACAAAGGGGTGGATGGCCAAGCAAAGAGGAGAACGACCAAAGCAAGGCTGGATGGCAAGGAAGAACACACAACAAAGAGGTGTGACGATTGGAGATGTGACTTACGTAAGAGAGAAGACAGCACACCGTCTATAAGAGAAGAGAGGAGAAACCTTGACAGAGGAGACCACTGAGAGAACTAAACGGAGACAAACCAGAAAAGGAGGCATCCACCACTGTAAGAGAGAGAAAACCACCACCAGAAGAGCAAACCAGACCAGACATACACCATTAGGAGAGAGAGAGACTCCATCGAAAGAGCAGAAACACACACACACACACCAGAGAAGAGGACACGGATACAAACTAGAAGAGGGAGACAACGTGAAAACCGGAATTGGGAAAGCCAAAGTTGAAGAGAAATGAGAGAACAAAAGAAAGGAGACCCGGTTGGACAGTGAGAGAGAAATGGATGACATGGCAAGGAGAAAACCGTGTGATGGCAAGAGAGGAAAATCCGTGAGACCATTGGCTGGAAGAAAACCAAAAACAGACAGGTAAGGCATGAGGCGTGAGACCAACGGCTAGAAGAAAACCAGAAATGGACAAGTGAGGCATGAGGCGGGAGACTAGCGAAGAGGAAGAAAACCAGAAATGTAAGGTGAGGGCAAAACCAGAAACGTACCACTCTTGGAAGAGAAAAAAACCAAAAACATGAAGTGAGGGCAAAAACTAGAAATGGGAGGTGTAAAGTGCAGCAAAACTATGATGGAGGAGTGCAGCAAAACCATGACAGAGGAGTGCAGCAAAATGGATAGAGGAGTGTAATGGAATTGTGCAGCGAAGCTGAAATGGGAGACTAGCAAAGCTGAGACACGAGACCAATAAAGCTGTGACAGGAGTGCAGTAGAAGCGTGGGTGTACGTCAGGAGACAGTGTGACAAACCAGAAGCGTAAGGGCAAGCCGTGAAATGGTAAGACCGTAAAATAGGAGACGAGTGAGATAGTAAAAGCAAGAGCTGTGTGAGACAACCTAGAGAAGGAATTTAGTGAACCATTGGAAAGAATTCAATGTATTTCTAGATTTCTTCAAGAGAGGTTAGAGAGCATTGCGGTGAACTTTTAAGCGGCAATAGAGTAGCCTTTCAATTTAACAGAGGCAAGACAAGTTAGAAGAAGTGTAGATACAGTAAGTGACACTCTTTTTATTGTACTTGTTTAATAATTACAATAGTAAAAGGAGCAGAGGATTAAGACATCCATTGTAACTAGAATTTACAAGTATAGTGGATAGTTTCGGTAAGGGAGAGTCCCTACCACCTTGGATGTATATCACGTTAATGGAACCATATAAATCTCTTGTGTCCTTAATTTGCTTTACATTTTGTATTTTGAATTGAGTTGTGAACATAACTAAAGTATCAACTAACCCATAACCTAACAAAGACCTAAATAAGAACATCTGAATTGTCTATTATGCAAGGTGTCTGAAAAGTGACTATAGGGATTATTATGATTAGTAGGTAGCAATAGATTCACCTTAGTCGAGTTTGAGAAAGAATTTTCTTTTAAGAAGAGGTTGAAGTTGTTCACAAATTGTGAATTGTGGTGATACTGATTCACCCCCCTTTCAGTATTATAAACTAGTAAATCCTAAGGAGAAGTCGAGAACTTCAGTTGGTATCAGAGCACAGGTTCACTAATTTTAAGCTTAATAGCTTGGTGTACTAGTTTGAAGGGTTTCAAGAGTTTTAACTTGTTCAGCATACTGAGAAATGGATACTGGTACCAGCACCAACACTACTTACAGTAAAAAGGTTCAAATCTTCAACGGAACCAACTACCATATGTCGAGAGTGAGAATGCAAGTGCTATTTGCAACCATAGGCATGAACATGGTGAAATCTATACAGAAGGGTTTTGTGGCTCTAAAAGAAGGTAAAGATCCAACCCCAAAGGAATTAAAGCAGTTTGAGATAAATGGGAAGGCCTCAAACGTCATCATTTCAGCATTGACAAATGTTAAGTATGCTAAAGTTATGGACTGCAAATCTACAAAGGAGATATAGGATAGACTACAGAAAATCCATGAAGGTGATGGCAGAATGAAGGAGGCCAATCTTCAAGTGTTCAAGGAGAGATATGAATCTCTCAGGATGCAGAAAAATGAGACAATCCAAGAGTTCTTCACCAGGGTTATTGATGTTGTAAATGATTTTAGAAGTCATGGGAAAAACAAGAAGGACTCATCCATTGTGAAGAAAATTCTGAGAATTCTGCCTGAGAGGTTTGCCTTAAAGGTGGCAGCCATAGAGGAGAGTAGAGATCTCAATTCTATGTCTCTGCATGATCTCCAATGCAATCTCATTGCATATGAGATGAGGATAAAGTCAACTGAAAACTCTATAACAACAAAGGTATCAAAGGAGGCAGCTTTCAAGGCTATAAAGTACTTAAAGATAAAAGAACTTGGCTTACTTCACTTTATTGGATGATGATGAGGAGGAGGAAGAAAGTGAAGGTGAAGTATTGGTTTACTTCACAAGGAAATTCAAAAAGGGGTCTAAGAAAGGAAAAGGATAGTTGTCTTTGAGATGTTATCATTGTGGGCAGATTGGACACTTTGCTTCTTAGTGCAAAGTGAAACTTAATGATGAAGATGAGGATGGTGATGATGAGCAAAATTCAAGATAGAGAAGATCATCATTCAAATCAAAGAAGTCTAGTAAGAAGATTGCTAACCCACAGAGGAAGAAGAGAGGCTCATTTAAGAGTTATATGAGTCAGACAAAAAAAGCTGATGAGGAGGAAGATAAAGACTCATCAGATGAGCATGTCTTTATGGCATCAGCACAAGGTGGTAGCTCACCCTCTAAAAAGGAAGAGCAGGTTGATAAAGAAGAGACAAATCTTGAAGCTAAGCTGGAAACAACTTCAAAGGAGATAATCAAAAGGGGTAGAACCATAAGAAGGTTGGAGGCCTATGTAAAATAAGTTGAAGCAAAGTTTGAGGAAGTTGAAAGTCAAAAGGATGAAATAAGGGCTGAGCATATTCACTTAAAGAGAAGATTTGAGGAACATATCAAAATATGTGAAGACCTTACAATAGAACTTGGCTTAAGGGCTTCAAAAATTGAAGAAATAGAGAAAGAGTTGCTGAGACTTCAACAATAACTCAAAAGTAGCAAAAGAGAACTTACATAAGCTTGAAATGATAGGAGAAACAAGTTCTGCAAAAGGAGAGAAGAATGTAAAGAAAGTGTAGCAATCTGAGGCTACAGTGGTTAAAGAAAATAAGAATGTGCCACAGAAGTTGAAAGAGAAGGTTGTGACTCAAAAGAAGATAGCTAAGAATAAAGAAGATCTAAAGAAGCAACCTAGGGTGGCAAACAAGAAGGAAGAAAAGAAAGTCAGCCAGCAGAGAGCTACTATTAAACAGAAAAAGGAGAAGAAGGTGACTAAAATGAAAGTTACACAAGCAAAAAAGCCAGTTACTTTGCTTACACAACAAGTGATAAACAAAAGAAGACAAATTGTGATCAGACCCAAGAAGAGGCAGTTTCAAGGTCATTGCCTTTATTGTGGAGTTTGGAGCCATAAGGCAAGTAACTGTTGGTAGAGAGGGCAAGTATATGTCTCCAACTTGAGAAGATATGACGCTGTATATAAGGGGAGACAATACAAAAATTAGAGGAGAACACCTGTCGTGAGTTCTTACACATACTGTAAAAGGCAAAGACACACTGACAAGGATTATTGGTGGAAGCCCAAACCAGTAGCTTCAAAGAACAAGTTTGCTATATTGGCAAACTTAGAATAGTGTGAAAGGCGTGGGTAGGATGGCCATAATGCCAAGAGATGCATGACACTTCTCCCTGAGCAAGAGAAGGCACTCAATGGCACAGTGAAAATAAGCGGTGCAGTCAAAGTTGAGAAAAAGGAGAAAGCTATCTTCCAACTAGTTCAAAAGAAGGAATATAAAGCAAAAAGGGAGGTGGCTAATATAACAAAAATTGCACTAAAGACTGACTACAAGGATAAGCAGTGGATCCTTGATAGTGGATACACTTTACACATGACAAGAGACAAGAGTAAATAATTAAAGCTGAACAAGTCAAGAAAAGGTAGAGTCAATTTTGGCAATGATGATTCACTCAACATCAGTGGTCAAGGGTCATAAAATATTGGAAAGGGAAAGCTGAAAGATGTTATGCACGTTGAAGGACTCAAATATAATCTAGCATCTGTCAGCCAACTATGCAATGACGGCCACAAAGTGATATTCACAAAAACAAGTTGCCAAGTAAAGAGTAAAGAAGACAATATTGTTGCAGTCGGGAAGAGAACAGCTAGAAATTTGTACGTGATTGATGAGGACAAGACAAACAGCTGTTTACTTATAAAGGAAGAAGAAAATCAACTTTAGCATAGAAGGCTGGGACACTTATCACAGAAGAACATGAGGAAGCTAACCACTACTCATGCAATTAAAGACATTCCCGATCTCAGACAAGAGAGAGAGAAAAAAAAAGAGAGAGAGAGTATGTTTGCTTAGCATGCTTTAAAGGAAAACATGCTAGAAAGCAATATAAGACCAAAAAGTTCAGTTCTGAAGCAATGCTTGACATTATGCATACTGATTTGTGTAAACCGATAAGGACAAAAGGGTTGAATGGTAAAAGGTACTTCATCTCATTTGTTGATGATTATTTATGAAGGACCTACATTATGCACCTTAAATACAAATTAGAAGTTTTGAATTGCTTTAAGAGATACAGAAGATTGGTTGAAAATGAAAATGGAAGGAAGATCAAAGTATTGAGGTCAAATCAAGGCACTAAATTTTACAAATAAAGCTTTTGAAGATTATCTTGAGAAGCATGGAATTCATCACCAATTGGCAGCAGCAAGAACTTCTCAATAGGATGGGGTGGTAGAGAGGAAAAATATAGCTGTGGTCAAAATGGCAAGAACACTACTGCTGGAATCTAAGCTTCACATAAGATTTTAGACAAAAGCAACATTTACAGTCGTGCATTTACTAAACAAAGTATTACTAAGGCCCAATATTGATAAGACTCCATATGAGCTATGGAGTGGGAAGAAGACAACAACCAAGTTTCTAAGAGTCTTTGGTAGCCTATGTTTTGTGAAGAACAAGGAGCAAAACTTAGGAAAATTTAATGCTAGGTTTGATGAAGGCATCTTTATGGGATACTTAACAAAGACAAAAGGTTACAGAGTTTTCCTGTATAAGCTAGGAAAAATGATCACGTCTAGTGATGTGAGAATGGATAAGAACTAGAAAAAAATGCAGAATGGAGAAGCTGGGGATAATAAAGAAGATGACTTCAATGTAGATGAAAATTAGACCAACCTAAAGAAAAGGAATAAAAAGTAAGTGCAGACTTGGAGAAGAGTGAGTCTGAAGATGAAGAAAGAGATCCTCTTGCAACTAAGACTGCGAAAGAAAGAAAGCCAAAAAAAACGTGGACCAGTGCTCATTAAGAAAATCATATCATAGGTGACCCATTAATAGGAGTTACAACAAGAAGAAGAATTGTGGGAGCTATTGCATTACTCTCACAAGTTGAACCTAAATCTATTGAAGAGGCTACACAAGATCTAACTAAATCTCTATTCACAGAGCTGTTTGAAAAGCATAGAATGAGTCTGTTTGTGCGAATGCCTCCTTAAGCCTGAAGTCAGGTCAATCCTGCATCTCTACTTTATGAGTTTTTCATATTTGTAATTGGTTGGCAAAGAGGGAGAGAAGTAACAGTGCAAGAGGAGTTGTTAAGAAAGGGGGAGTGCATTTTTAGGGGAAGTTGAAATTGCTGCATAATGGCTTTTGTTGTGAGTGTTGTCAACAATTACAAAGGGAGAGATTGTTGTTCCTACCGCCTTATATGGGTTGTAATTGTTGTCAACTAGGTTTAAATGTGTAAGAAATTAAAGCCATATGGAAGGGCAAGATAGTACATTCACCGTAAGTAAGCCCTATTAGGGTTTCATAGACGAGTATATAAAAGCCATTAGAAGACAACAAATGAAGTGAAGTCAGTAATTGAGCAAAACGAACAGAAAACCTAGACAACTAGCCGACCAAAGAGAGAAAATGTGAGGAAGGAGCCAACCAAACAAAAAGACATCCAAATCAAACCAAAGGTGAACAGAAAACCTAGTGTGACTGGCCAAAAGAGTATACATAGCAGAAAAGAAGTGCTGGTCAGCGAAAGAGACAAAGCAAAGCAAGAGGAATCGGCCAAAACCTAGAGCAACCATCCAAAGAGAGAAAAACAAGGGAGGAACAACTGGACAACAAGTGCTAGATGGTAAGACCACCACTGGTTGAAAGAGAGAGGACATCAAACCAACCTACACAGATGTCTAAACCAATCTACACAACCAACGGCAAAGGGGTGGACAGCCAAGCAAGGAGGAGAACAACCAAAGCAAGGTTGGACAATAAGGGAGAACATACAACAAAGAGGTGTGACAACTAGAGAAAATCGTGTGACTCACGTAAGAGACTGTAAGGGAAGAGAGGAGAAACCTTGAAAGAGGAGACGAGACCACCAAGAGAGCTAAACAGATACAAGCCAGAAAAGGAGGCACCACTGTAAAAGAGAGAAACCCACCACTAGAAGAGCAGACCAGACCAGACATACACCACTAGGAGAGAGAGAGAGACTCCATTAAAAGAGTAGAAACACACACACACCAGAGAAGAGGACACAGATACAGACCAGAAGAGGGATACAACGTGAAAACCAGAATCAGGAAAGCCAAAGTTGAAGAGAAATGGGAGAACAAAAGAAAGGAGACCTAGCTAGACAGTGAGAGAGAAACAGATGACATAGCAAGAGAAAACCATGTGACGACAAGAGAAAAAAATCCGTGAGACCACTAGCTGGAAGAAAACCAGAAACGGGCAGGTGAGGCATGAGGCGTCAGACCACTGGCTAGAAGAAAACTAGAAACAGAAGGGTGAGGAGTGAGGCATGAAACCAGCGAAGAGGAAGAAGACTAGAAATGTATGGTGAGAGCAAAACCAGAAACACACCACTCCTGGAAGAGAAGAAAACTAGAAACGTAAAATGAGGGCAAAAACTAAAAACGGGAGGAGTGTAAAGTGTAGTAAAACCGTGACAGAGGAGTGTAAAGTGTAGTAAAACCGTGACAGAGGAGTGCAGCAAAATGGACGAAGGAGTGCAACGGAATCGTGCAACGAAGTTAAAACGAGAGACCAACAAAGCTAAAATGCAAGACCAGCAATGCTGTGACTGGAGTGCAGCAGAAGTGTGGGTGTACATCAAGAGACGATATGAAACCAGAACATGCGACGGCATGACAAACCAAAAGTGTGAGGGCAGGCCATGAAATAAGAGACGGGTGAGACCGTAAGACGATAAAAGTAGGAATTGTGTGAGACAACTTAGAGAAGGAATTTGGTGAAGCATTAGAAAGAACTCAACGTATTTCCAGATTTTTTCAAGAAAGGTTAAAGAGCATTGCGGTGAACTTTTAAGCGACAGTGGAGTAGCTTTTCAATTCAACAAAGGCAAGATAAGCTAGAAGAAGGGTAGACACAATAAGTGATACTCTTTGTATTGTACTTGCTTAGTAATTACAATAATGAAAGGAACAGAGGATTAAGACATCCATTGTAACTAGAATTCTCAAGTATAATGGACAGTCTCGGTAAGGGAGACTCCCTACCACCGTTAATGTACATTGACGGAACCACATAAATCTCGTGTGTCCTTAATTTGCTTTACGTTCTGTGTTTTGAATTGAGTTGTGAACGTAGCTAAAGCATCAACTAACCCATAACCTACCAACGACCTAAACAAGAACATCCAAATTGTCTAATAGGCAAAGTGTCTGAAAGGTGACTTTGGGGACTATTGTGATTAGTAGGTAGTAATAGATCCACCTTAGCGAGTCTGAGAAAGAGTTCACTTTTAAGAAGAGGTTAAAGTTGTTCAGTTACTTGCGAATTGTGAATTGTGGTGATATTGATTTACCCCGCTCTCAATATCACAAACTAGTAGATCCTATGGAGAAGTCAAGAACTTCAACTTACTTGATATCTATTAAAGAAACTCATCCAAAATAGGCAAGACATCATAAGTTAAAAAATCTCATCTAAATAAAGGCTAGCTAGCTTAGTTGAAACTCTCAATAGGTGGAGTTTTAAGAGACCTAGGTTCACATCGCACTTATAGATAAGATGGGAGGGATAAAACAAGGGGAGATATATTGCCTATTTTATAATCCAAGTAACCCCTTTAGGTCTTCATTGGACAAACAAACATCAAATATCAAGAGCAACATTAACAACACAATTATGCCCCAACAACTATTTAAGTACCTACAAGAAACAATCTAATACATTTAAGCATAATGCATAAAACCTCACCATTATTAGAGCAAATATATGACACAAGAAATTAAGAAACAAACCTAAGTTTAGCTCTTAATCTCACAAGTTAAATACATATTTAAAATTAAAATGTGCTGCAAAAGTTTGAGAATTGGCCCTTCATTTTTAATTATTGACAACACAAATAACAATGGTTATACATTCACATATATATACACATATAAATGCACTCAAAAACTATACTCGAGCAAACATAGTAGATTTTTGCACTTTTCTACTCATACCATAACCACCCACCTAGTTAAAGCAAGAAAAGCCAAAACCCAATAAACCTTAATAGCTTGCTTTCAAAAAAAATTCCTCAATCAATTCTTCTCACATTCACATATCTAGAAAGAGGGAATGTGATCTATCAAATACAAGTAGGAATTCAAACCAAAACCAAATAAAATAAACAAATGAAGTAAATTAATAAAAATAATAAAAGTAATAAAAAAGAGCAAAATCAAAGAGAATAAGTTGTGTAATTACAAATATAAATATAAATTAAAGAGATTATACCTAAATTGGAACATGTAAAGAGATAAAACAATCTTATACCAATGAAATTCACAATTGTCAAACTAGGGATTTGGAAGAGGAAGATGTTGAAATATTATTAAATGTGACGAGGGATTTGGATAAGTAGTAATAAGGATATGGGAAAGCACAATAATGGCAAAGACAAATTTGACATGCTTAGTCCTTTTTAAAAAAAAAAAATTCAAAAACACATGATTTTAAAAAAAATGAAAATGCAGTGGTTCACTAAAAGTTGTATTGTCCTTATAAAACTATTGCTAACTTTAGTTTCAAGGAACGCTACTAAAATATTTCAACACCACTTTCTTTTCCCATCAATGACAACAATTCAACATTGTTGCATTAGAACTTCACCCAAGTGTGTTTGAAACCACTATATATCTCCTTCAAAACCAATACCTTGGATAATATATCACATCGATTTAAAACCACTACCTCTCAACTGTTGTGTAAAACCTACTATATCACATATTATGAAAATATATTTATGCAATTTTATGATTATTGCCTTAGTATTTTATAGTTACAATGTTAAACCACAACAAAAATATCATTGCTATAGGTAATTTATGTTATAGTAGGCACATTGTAATTAAACAAAAAAAGCTTATAAGAAGACAACGTGTATTGCAATTTACACCCCAATATATACAAACAAAATCCATAACTCATATAAATGGGGTTTAACATCACATTAAATAAGAACACAAGTTTTATAATTTGTACAAAATGTAATCATTACACTATAAAACCTCCAATATAGTAAAATTTAATAACAATGGAAACAATAAATTGTTAACATATTGAATTTTTTATAAAACCATCAAAAAATTCAAGGAAGAATAAAGATGTTGACGCCAATTATAAATAATATGAAACATGTTTAATATGGTAGGATGATTGCAATTCCTTATTAAACATTTATAATATGCATAATATGAAAAAAAAAACTTTATAAAATAAAGCTAAATAATAAAATGGAATTCATTTTATTATACAAAAATGTAATTTCAAAAAATAAATTTATCAATCAAAACCATAGATGGGTACTCTCTCTATATTTATACATGTATAAAATGCAAAACTGTGGATATGGAATGAAAGAAAGGAAAAGAATAAATGTTTTTGCCTAATCATAACTAGATAATAATATATATACACATATCATATTGTGATTGGTTAATTATTCACACTTGAATCCTTTACATTACATTAAGGCATATAACAACATAGTATATAATAGATAAAGCGTATAACAAATATTACGTGATATGTACATTGGTGCCCACCATATCTAGTAGTTTAACATCTAATGGTCACAACTCAATTCAAATATGTTCTTGTGGGTCAACATATAAAAATATACAATAAATATGAATAATTTATTTTTTATTTATTTTTGAAAGGTCAATTTAAATTATAATATATATATTCCTTTAATTGTCATTAATCATCCTTACATTTGAAAAATAAACACCTGAGTGTTTTCATCTCATAATTTCATAATTAATCATAAATTGATAAATAACTATTACATACTAACTCAAACAAAGACAAAAAGAAAAAAAAAACCTTGGATTTTTAAAGGTATAAAAAATCTCATAACTTATCAAGTCACACATAATAAAAAGAATTTAAATCATATAGACATATATGTCAATTTCAACTAAGTCACTCTTCTTAAGGATTTATATTAGTTTAAGAAATATTTACCAAGTCAATTATTCATAAATTAATCAAATTTATGAAAGTCATTTTTTCTTCACTAAATAATAAACATGCAATATATGTATATAAGCAATATAACTAAGATATTGTATATATTATAACCACTTATTTTAAAAAGACATAAGACTCTTGAGGATCAAAGTGAATCAAGCAAAAAGAAGTAAGCTTGAATGAAAACTAACATGTATCAATTCCAAGATATAATTAATGAATGATTAAGAAAATAATCCTAATAAAAGTCATAATGGAATTGAAGTTAATAAGATTCTTTCTAAGTAAACCACTAAATAAACTCTTATTAGACAACCCTTAATTTTGACCATGTATAACTATTTAATTCTCTTTTGTTCACAAAACTATTTAACAATTATGATCAACATTTCTAACCACCTTTCCCTCCTTACAACACCTTGATTTCTCTTATAAATTGTAATGAAATGATATGTAAAACCTTCTAAGACAATAACTCATTTCTCCATCATAAAACTTTAGAAATTTTAACTTAAATGCAACCAAACCAACATCCATAATACCACACAATGGCAACTTTCATTTCCCTACACAAAATCCATCTTTTTTGCTTCCATGATAGCAATTTCAACTCGTTAATATTTCCTTGTACAATAGTCCCATTTCTATATAGAAAGCCCTCATTTCCTTTTATTAATTATAGCCAAAAGTGCACCTATTGTTTCGACAGCTTTGTATGGGTTGTAATTGTTGTCAACTAGCTTTACATGTGCAAGTAAATTGAAGCCACGTGGAAGGGCAAAAAGGTAAAACCACACAGAAGGGCAAGAAAGTAAATTCACCGTGTAAGCCATATTAGGGTTTTATGGAATAGAGTATATAATGATTTTGAAAGATAAAGAACAGGGAGTCGGTAATATTGAGCATTCAGTAAAACCTAGATAACCGACCAACAAAAGAGAACACCAAACACTACACGGAAGAAAAGCACCGGCAAGGACGAATCGAGTGAACAGTGCAGACATCGTGAATAGTACAGTCGTCGAGTGAATAGTAGCTGACGGACAAAGAGAGCGAAAAAGAGAAAGACTAGATGGTTGACGACCGAGCTGAACCAAGAACAAAGGTGGACGGCCGAAACAATTGAGCAACCTTGATGGGAAGGAGAAGAAAACACAGCCATCGACGATCAAAAAATAGAGCAAAAAGGCAAATACGTTGAGAGAGAAGGAGGCGGCCGAAGGGGGGCTGAACATTGAACATAAGATGGCCGAAAGGCGATTGAGGAAGGTGAGTCGTGAGGGAGACCAGATCCGAACTGGAACGAGATGAGACCAGATCGGGAACGGGTGAGAGAGATCCAACGGTAAGACGTTGGAAGAGAGAGAAATAGACAGTCGAAAAAATAGAGAAACCGGTTGACAGGAGAGAAAACTGAGAATGACCAAAGAAGGCTAGACGACAGGACGAAGAAAAGCGGACCACTAGCCGAAAAGGGAGGAAATCAGGCCAAGTGGGCTAACGGAAAAGAGAAATCTGGTGAAGAAAGAGAAATCTAGCGATGAGAGAGAAATTCAGCAGGAAGAGAGAGAAATCCGGTTGGATGGTGAGAGAGAAACGGACAGGCGAGCCGTGAGACAGTAAGATCGTGAGACAAGGAGATGGGTGAGACCGTAAGACGATGAAAGCAAGAATTGTGTGAGACAACCTATAGAAGGAATTCGGCGAAACATTGAACTCAACGTATTTCAAGACTTCTTCAAGAGAGGTTAGAAAGCGTTACGGTGAACTTATAAGCGACAGTAGAGCAGCCTTTCAATTCAACAGATGCAAGACAAGCTAGAAGAAGGGTAGACACAGTAAGTGACACTCTTTGTATTGTACTTCCTTAGTAATTGCAATATTGAAAGGAGTAGAGAATTAAAGACATCTATTGTAACCTGTATTCACAAATATAGTAGATAGTCTCGGTAGAGGGAGAGTCCCTACCACTGTAGATGTATGTCACGTTAACAGAACCACGTAAATCTCGTGTGTCCTTAATTTGCTTTATGTTCTATGCTTTGAATTGAGTTGTGAACGTAATTAAAGTATTAGCCAACCCATAACCTAACAAAGACCTAAACAAGAACATTTGTATTGTCTATTAGGCAAAGTGTCTGAAAGGTAACTTTAGGGACTATTGTGATTAGTTAGTAGCAATAGATCCACCTTAGTCGAGTCTGAGAAAGAGTTCACTTTTAAGAAAAGATTGAAATTATTCATTTACCTACGAATTTGTGAATTGTGGTGATATTGATTCACCCCCCTCTCAGTATCACAAACTAGTAGATCTTAAGGAGAAGTCAGGAACTTCAATTGGTATCAGAGCGTGGTTCACTAGTTTGAAACTTAACCGCTTGGTGTATTTGTTTGAAGGGATCTAGAAGTTTGACTTGTTTAGCATACTAAGAAATGGAAGCCGGTACCAACACTCGCACCACTTATAGCAAGAAGGTTCCAATCTTTCATGGAACCAACTACCATATGTGAAGAGCAAGAATGCAAGTGGTATTTGCAACCATGGGCATAAACGTGGTGAAATGCGTACAATAGGGTTTTGTGGCTTCGGAAGAAGGTAAAAACCCAACCCTAGTGGAGTTAAGGCAATTTAAGATAAATGGGAAGGCCTCAAACGTCATCATTTCAGCATTGACAGATGCTGAGTATGCTAAAGTGATGGACTACAAATCTGCTAAGGAGATATGGGACAGATTGCAGAAAATCTATGAAGGTAATGGCAAAATGAAAGAGGCTAAGCTTCAAGTGTTCAAGGAAAGATATGAATCTTTCATAATGCAAAAGAATAAGACAGTCCAAGAGTTCTTCACCAGGGTTATTGATGCTGTGAACGATCTGAGAAGTCATGGGAAGAACAAGAAAGACTTATCTGTTGTGAAGAAGATTCTGAGAATTCTACCTGAGAGGTTTGCCTTAAAGGTAATAGCCATAGAGGAGAGTAGAGATCTTAATTCTATGTCTTTGCATGATCTCCAGTGCAATCTCATTGCATATGGGATGAGGATAAAGTCAGTAGAAAGCTTTGCAACAACAAAGGTATCAAAAGAGGCAACTTTCAAAGCTATGAAGCACTTGAAGATAAAAGAAGAGAAAGAATCATCCAATAAGGAGGATGATGATGAGGATGAGGAAGAAAGTGAAGGTGAAGTATTGGCTTATTTCACAAGGAAATTCAAAGAGGGGTTTAAGAAGGGAAAAGGACAATTGGTCGTGACATGTTATCCTTGTGGGCAGACTGGACACTTTGCTTCTTAGTGCAAAGTAAAAATTGATGATGAAGATGATGATGGTGATAATGAGTCGAATTCAAAATGGAAAAGACCATCATTCAAATCAAAGAAGTCCAACAAGAAGATTGCTAACCCACAGAAGAAGAAGAGAGGCTCATTTAATAGTTATGTGAGTCAGATAAAAGAAGCTGATAAGGAGGAAGATAAAGAATCATTAGATGAGCATGCCTCTATGGCATCAGCTAAAGGTGGTAGTTCAACCTTTGAAGAGGAAGAGAAGGTTGATGAAGAAGAGCCAGATCTTGAAGCTAAGTTGGAAGTAGATTCAAAGGAGATAATCAGAAGGAGCAGAACCATAAAAAGGTTGGAGGCTCACATAAAACAAGTTGAAGCAAAGTCTGAAGAAGCTGAAAGTCAAAATGATGAGATAAGAGCTGAACATATTAACTTGAAGAGAAGATTTGAAGAACAAATCAAAATATGTGAAGACCTTACAATAGAGCTTGGCTCAAGGACTTCAACAATTAAAGAAATGGAGATAAAGTTGTTAAGACTTCAGCAACAACTCAATAAGAGTGAGAAAAACTTGTAGATGTTTGACGTGGTAGGAGAAACAAGTTCTAAAAGAGAAAAGAAGAATGAGACTTTGCCACAAAAGTTGAAAGAGAAAGCTGTGACTCAGGTGATAACTGAAGAAGAGAAGACAGTTATCAAACCAAAGCCAAGGCCAAAAATGATGTATGTGGTTAAAAAGTAGCAACCCATAGCTACTACATCTCAGAAAGAAAAGAAAGTTAGCCTGCAAAGGGCTACAACTGAACAAAAGAAAGAGAAGAAGGTAACTGAAATGAAAGCCACACAAGCAAAGAAGTCTGCTATGTTGCCTACATAGCAAGTGATGAACAAAAGAAGACAAGTTGTGATCAAACCCAAGAAGAGGCAGTTTCAAGGTGATTGCCTTTATTGTGGAGTTTGGGGGTCATAAGGCAATTAATTGTTGGTGGATAAGGCCAATATATGTCTCTAACTTGAGAAGATACGATGTTGCATATAGGGGGAGATAATACAGAATCCAGAAGAGAATGCCTGTCATGAGTTCTTGCACATACTGTAAAAGGCAAGGACATACTGACGAGGATTGTTGGTGGAAGCCCAAACCAGTAGTTTTAAAGAACAAGTTTGCTATATTGGCAGACTTGGAACAGTGTGAAAGGTGCGGGCAGGATGGCCATAATGCTAAGAGATGCATGACACTTCTCCTTGAGTAAGAGAAGGCGCTTAATGGCATAGTGAAAACAAGTGGTGCAATCAAAGATGAGAAAAAGGAGAAAGCTATCTTTCAACCAGTTCCAAAAAAGGAATATAGAGCAAAAAAGGAGGTGGCTAATATAGCTAAAATTGCACTGAAGGCTGATTGTAAGGATAAGCAGTGGATCCTTGATAATGGATGCACTTCACACATGACGGGAGACAAGAGTAAATTGTCAAAGCTAAACAAATCAAGAGAAGGTAGAGTCAAGTTTGGCAATTATGATTCACTTAATATCAGCAGTTAGGGGTCAAAAAAAGTTGGAAAAGGAAAGTTGAAAGATGTTCTGCATGTTGAAGGACAACTGATAACCATAGTATATGTGGATGACATCATCTTTGGAGGGGATCACTCTGAGCTATGTCAAGATTTTGCACAGAAGATGAGTGAAGAATTTGAGATGTCATTGATTGGAGAAATGACGTACTTTCTTGGATTACAGATAAAGCAGTGTGAAGAAGGTATCTTTATTTCTCAGACAAAATATGTCAAAGAGATGCTGAAAAAGTTTAGCATAGAGGATAGCAGACTTGTCAGTACCCTTATGACATTAGGCTGCAAGTTAACAAAAGATCAGGAGGGAAGGAATACAAGTCCTACAGAATACAGGAAGATGATAGGGAGCCTTTTGTACCTTACAGCATCAAGGCCTAATCTTATGCAAGCTGTGTGCGCTGCCAGCAGGTTACAAGCTAATCCTAAGGAATCTCATGTGTTGGAGTGAAAAGAATCCTAAGGTACCTCAAAGGAACACTGGAAATGGGTTTGTGGTATCCAGCCATAGATTCTGTTAAACTACAAGTATACACTGATGCAGACTGGGCAGGAAGTATAGATGACAGAAAATCAACTAGTGGCTGCAGCTTCTACTTGGATTCAAAGTGTGTTGCATGGTTAAGTAGAAAGTAGAATAGTGTTGCTTTAAGCACAGCTGAGGCAGAGTATATGGCTACTTATGCAGCATGTACACAGGTGATATGGATGCTAAGACAATTGGCAGACTTGGGTGTTGAAGTGAAGTTACCAGTGAGTGTACTTTGTGATAATCAAAGTGCTATTGATCTTAGTAAGAATCTAGTTCAACATTCGAGGAGTAAATATATTGACATCCAGTATCACTTCATCAAAGATCAAGTGGAACAGGGTACAATTCAATTGGAGTATGTTGGCACTAAAGATCAAATTTCAGATATTCTAACTAAACCTCTGTCCATAGAGTTGTTTGAAAAGCACAAATTGAGTCTATTTGTGTAGATGCCTCCTCAAGCCTGAAGTTCAGGTGAATCCTCCATCTCTACTTTGCTAGTTTTTTAGATTTGTAATTGGTTGGCAAAGGGGGAGAGAAGCAACAGTGTAGAGGGAGTTGTTAATAAAGGGGGAGTGCATATTTAGGGGGAGTTGAA
>JAHLGO010021101.1:4810911-4857474 GCA_020615895.1 Ceriops decandra | reverse complement strand
TCTCCCCCTTTGCCAACCAATTACAAATCTAAAAAACTCACAAAGTAGAGATGGAAAATTCACCTGAACTTCAGGCTTGAGGAGGCATTTGCACAGATAGACTTAATCTGTGCTTTTCAAAGGGAGAGTTAAAGTTGCAATTGCTATATAATGGTCTTTGTTATGAATGTTGCCAATAATTACAAAGGGGGAGATTGTTGTTCCCACAGCCTTGTATGGGTTGTAATTGTTGTCAACTAGCTTTACGTATACGAGTAAATTGAACCCACATGGAAGGGTAAAAGTGTATGCTGCAAGAATATTACAGAGCATTTAGTGTTACAGAACACCAAAAGAGAATGGCAAAGAGTAGCCACCAAAAGGAAAAGGAAAGAATGGAAAAAAGCAATCACCAAGAAGCAAAGGAGAGAACCTGCCAAGGCAAAAGGAGGCAACACCGGTAACAAAGAAGAATACCTACCAAGGTAAAAGTAGGCAAAAGTTGCAAAAAGAAAGAGGTAGTATTGGCAAAAACAAAAGGGAGAACCTATAAAAGAGAAAACCTATAGAGGAAAGAACCTATAGAGAAAAAAGGAAGAACCTATTGAGACAAGAGAGAATTGGCAGTGAAGAAGAGAACTTACTGAAGGAGAAAACTATAAAGGCAGAAAGAGGAACCTACAAAGACGAGAGAACCGACAGTAATGAAAAGAACCTGCAGTAAAGATAACCTATAATTAAAAGAACCTACTGAGGAGAGCATGACAGGTAAAGAAAATTACAGGAGAGAAAACTAGAGAGGAGAGCAAGGCAGGTAGAGAAAATTGTAGGAGAGAAAACTATATAAGAGAGCACGATAAGTAAAGAAAACTATAGAAGTGAAAACTGCAAAGGAGTGTAAAAGATAGAGACCCACAATGTAGAAAACTATGATCGCCAATGTAGAAGGTTGATACTTGCAATACAAAAGGCAAAGACCAGTAGTGTAAAAGGTAGAGACCAATAATATAGAAGGCAGAGACCGACAGTGAGAAGGAGAAGATCTATTTTTCTACAACAACAGCCTATGCACATTGAGTGAACTTTCTTATGAAAGGTTTTGTCATAAAATTTTTATGTATTTCTTGAAAAAGGGTGGGAGACCCTTGAAGTGATCAGGAGATCAACTCTTTAAATGATCAGGAAATCATTGTAAGTGGTTAAGGAGTGATCCTTCCATAATATCTGCTATATCCTTTGATAATAAAAGTAAATCATATGATCTAGGAGTGATCCTATCACATCGTGGATATAGCTCACACATTATAGGTGAACCACGTAAAAATTCTGTGTTCTCAGGTACTTGTACTTGCTTGATATCCATACAGTCACTCTTATATAAAGAAGTAGGATAAAAATTAGATCATCAACTTTAACAAATCACAAATGTTTAATCCAAACATATTTGTAAAAAGTAAGCATCTCACACTAATTCACCCCTTTCCCCTCTTAATGTAAAACCTAAGAAGGTCCTCATCAAAATATCTATACTTTACAATGATTTTATTAATGGCTTGGCAAACCACATACATATGTCAAGTTCTATCTTTCTTTGGCACCAAAATGACAAGAACTAAACATAGGCTAAGACTCTCCCTCATGAATCCCTTTTACACTAACTCATCCACCTGCCTTTGTATCTCTTTTGTCACCTAATGATTAATTCTATATATTGGTCTATTAAGGATCAAAGCACTAGGAAAAAAGTAAAGAGGTAAACTACATGATATTTCCTCATAAAACAAGTCAACAAACACCTGTAATAAAAAAAAAACCGCACTAAGCTAAAAAGGGTTAAAATCATTAGTTGAAAAATAAACATCCTTGTACTTTTGCTGTCTTACTAACATAACACTCTTGACCTCATATTTCTAGCAAAAGTATTAAGTTTCTTATTTTTCTCTCTAATTTACGCACCATTCTCTTTATTTTTCCTTTCATTACATACAACTAAACACTTTTCACTCTTTTCTTTTTGTTGCACACATTCACTCTTTTTATTTTTTTGTTTGCTTACTCACTTGTTATTCTCTCATCTTACACTCTAGCTATTTTAATTTGATCCCTATATGCTTCCAATGGTTTAAAAGGTATTAATACAACAACTCAATTATGTATTACAAAAGAATATCTATTTTTGTACCCTTCATAAGTAACCTTCCTATCAAATTGTCATTAGCACCTTAAAAGTAGATGATTAACATGCATTGGCACCATATTACAAAGAACTTTATCCTTTTAGTTGTCAATAAAGAATGAAACTAACACATGCTTTGTCACCTTAACTTTTTTATATTCATTCAGACATTGTAACTTACATGATTTATAATGATTTAGAATAAATAAATTCAACTTATTAACCAATGAAGTACTAGCAACATTAATATAACTTCCATTATCAATAATCATGCGTTATACCTTATCATTCATATGACACCTAATATGAAAGTTATACCCATATTGAACCTTACCACCATCCTCTTTAGGATATATGTTAAGAGTACACCTAGTGACCAACATATCTCCATGAACTAGTTCTTTTATTTCAACATTATTAACATCCTTTAATGGTGACATCTCAACATTACTTAAACTAACAATCTTTATATCATATTTATCCATCACAACCATATCTCTCTTATTTAGACATTGAGAAGCAATATGTCTATATTTATGATACTTGAAATACTTAACATCATGTGACTTAAAAGATGATTTAGTTTTAATTTACCTTTAAGGATAATAATTGAATCCTCAAACTTTACGCTAGATTTAAGGTAAATTTATTGTCATTCCAATTTGAATTCCATGATGAGTTAGAAATCAAACTAGATTTACGTGAACCCTTAAACTTTATTTGTCTTTTGAAGTTCCTGACTTCACCCTAGGATTTAGTTTGTGATACTGAAAGGGGGGTGAATCAGTATCACCACAATTCGTAGATATATGAACAACTTTAACATCTTCTTAAAAGCGAACTTTTTCTTAGATTCAACTAAGGTAGATCTATTGCTACCTACTAATCACAATAGTCCCCAAAGTTACATTTTAGACATCTTGCATATTAGGTCTTCATTAGGTTATGGGTTGGCTGATATTTTGCTACGTTCACACAACTCTAATCAAAACATAGAACGTAAAACAAGGTAAGGACACATGAGATTTACATGGTTCCATCAACGTTATGTACATCCACAGTGGTAAGGACTCTCCCTCTACTGATATAATCCACTATACTTGAGAATACCAATTATAATAGATGTCTTGATCCTTTGCTCCTTTCACTATTCTAAATACTAAGCAAGTACAATACAAAGAATGTCACTTACTGTGTCTATCCTTCTTCTACCTTGTCTTGCCTCTGTTGAATTGAATCAACTACTTCACTACCACCTAGAAGTTCACCACAATGCTCTCTAACCTTTCTTGAAGAAATCTAGAAATACGTTGAGTTCTTTCAATGCTTCATTGAATTCCTTCTTTAGGTTATCTCACACAACTCCTGCTTTCACCATTTCACGGTCTCACCCATCTCCTATTTCACGATCTCACTATCTCACGGCTCGCCTCATGTTTCTGATTTGCTGTTCCATGTCTCACAGCCTACCTTACGTTTTTGGTTTGACATTTCACGTCTCATGCACGTTTTTGGTTTGTACGCTTTGCTGATTTCACGACTCACGTACATTTCTAGTTTTCACGCCTTGCTGGTCACACGCCTCACGCATGTTTTTGGTTTACCCTTGTCTGTTTTACATCTCCAGGCAGCTTGGTTTGCTCTTTCGGTGGTCTCTTCTTTTACAGTTTCTCCTTTCTTCCCATACAGACTATATGCTGTCTCCTCTCTTACCTCTGGTGCGTTTGCCTCTCCTTTAACCGTGAGTCACATCGTTTCCTTCCAGTCATTACTTGGTTTCCCTTGCTGTCCAAGGTCTTCCTTGGTTTGTCATGTGTTCACTCTTGTTGTCCAGCTGATTTACTCTTCCTTGTTATAGGGTTTTGACTCACTAAAGTCTCACTTGCCATTAGTGTGCTATGACCGTGCTCTCCTTATTGCCATTCACCTTGCCTTGGTTGTTCTCCTCCTTGCCATCCACACCTCTTTTGTTAGTTAATTGTTTTTCCGTTTAGCTTGTGTTGGCCAGTTTCTCTTTTTGGACGGTTTCTCTTTGTGTTGGCCAAATGGTTGGTTGGACATCCTCTCTCTTTCAACCAGTGGTGGTTTTGTTGTTCACTATTTGGTTTTGGCATGTTGTTTTGTATTTGGTCGTTCCACCTTTTCTGATTTATGATTTACCGTCCACCCTCTCTTGCTGTCCAGTCGTGTACTCTCTCTTTGTTGTCCAACCGTTCCTCCCTTGTTTTCTCTTTGGCCAATCACCCACATTTACCGTTTATGCTATTTTTCCGTGTAGGGTAGGGTTTTTTTCTTGATTGTCTCTTTGGTCGATGGATTGTATAGGTTTTCCAAATGGTTGAATTGTCGACCCACTTGGTTAAACGGTTGCTTATGCTTTGCCGAGTATTCAATTGTGTCATTCACCCTTTTGTGTTTTGCCGTGTATTCAATTGTATTGGCCTTTTCTAGTTTTGTCTTCCAATGACCTTTATATACTCCTCCATGAAACCTTAATAGGACTTACTTGCAGCAAATTTACTATCTTGCTCTTCCATGTGGCTTTTACATTCTTGTCCCTCCATGTGGCTTTTACCTTCTTGCCCTTTCATGTGGTTTTACTTTCTTACACACTTAAACCTAGTTGACAACAATTATAACCCATACAAGGCTATGGGAACAACACCTTTCCACCTTAATAGTCTTGTGCAATAAGTCCTTTATCTAAATTTAATGTTGTGATTCCATTACATCAGCTATCTCTTTATTCAAACCACCTACAAATCTAGGCACAATTGCCTCATAGCCCTTTTCTACATTACCCTTAATCATAACTATTTTCATTTCCTTATAATGATCTTCTATACTCATGGAATCTTGAGTTAGCACTTGCAACTTCATATATAAGTCCTTATAGTGATAGTTAGGTATGAATCTCTTACGTATCATTACTTTTATCTCCTCCTATGATCAAATTGGTCTCTCATCATTCTTACACCTATTGATATAATCTATGAATTTAATTGATGTTAGTTTGACCTTATTTTCCTTAAAGTAATTATGACAATCAAACACATGTTCTACCTTTCTCTCTTACTCTAAATAAAGTTTAGGATCATTCTTCCACTGAAAGGAAAGGATCTTTTTCTTGATACTACCTAAATTGTTATCTCATTTTGACATAGCTTTTACCTTTCTTAGAACTAGACTAATTATAATTAAAATCCTCCCCTTTTTCCTCCTCAAACGATGTTTTTTAGAAGATTTAGATCTACATTATCTAGCCTCACATTTAGAAGTTTAAATTGCTCTTGAATTACCTTTATAAATGACTTAAGTTTTTTTTTTTTTTTTTTTTGGTTATCTTCACCACTATTTTTGTTTAAGCTTGCAAATAAAATGTTAGTAACAAAACAAAATTTAATTCCTCATATATTCTCTTACATGTTTACACTTAGGCTTATATTGTTTAATCACTCACATCTCACTTAAATTTAGCTTTTTTGATGATATTCTCACCCCTCTTACCTTTTAACTTTCACAACTTTCCCTTACACATTCATTAAGAGAGCTATGTCACCTTTTTACGTTTAAATTAATAGGTGGCATAGGATTTAGTGACCCAAAAGCCTTCAATCTTATGCTACTTGCTAAACATTACTAGAGATTAATTTAAAACCTTTATGATTTATGGTTATATTCCTAAAAAGCATATATTACCCTGTTTTTTAATCTTTTTTTAAATAAAGCTAAAAAGGGTTCGTAAGATTAGCAAAGCTTACTCTATGGAAAATCATTGTTACTAAAAAGCATTCATAAAGGAATCATATACAACAAAAATGTCCAATTTGGGAATATTCTACAATGCCAAATCTTTCAAATTTTAAGTACTCTTTCATAGCCTCCACAAACAACTACAATATTGATGGTTGACTTGCTTTTTACCAACAAAAGGAAGTGGAATTTAAGAAGGATAAGAGAATTGTTAGTTTTATATAAAGCAAGACTATTAAAGAGATTCGTTGAAGCCATTTCACTAAAGTTTGATACAATTATTTGGCACTATAATAGAATATGACTAATTTTACCATTAGAATTAACTATCATTCAATTATTCAAAGAAAAGATCTAATTTTTAGACTCATAACTAAACCATTAAAATCCTAATGCAAAGGTTAGAAGCTCATTTGGAAGGGATATGTTATTTAGACTTACGATTATCATCACTGATTATCAATATTTTTTAAATATAAACAAACATGTGTGAATTTTTTCTATTATTTGTTGATTGTTGATAAAAGTCCTTAACAATAACTTATTAGAAAATTTAAAATGTTGTTTTATGATTTAAATTACTGTGAATTGGTAGTTTTTTTATATAATTTATGATATTGTCCTTAAAAGTTATTTTTAAAATACTTTACATGTAGAAATTACTTCTCTATTACTACTAAAATATTTGAAGTAATACCTTTTAAATGATTAGAATAAATATAATAATTTTATCTCTAAATTTTCTTCTAAAAGATATATTTCTTAATTGGCATATATAGCAAGTAACTACTAAATCATACTTGTTTGCTAGTACAAAATTGAAATTTAATTGGTTAGTTGACAGTTACTAAATATTGAACTTCTAAAAGGTTGTTTACTAAAGTTTAATGATTTTTACTTAAATAATTTATGTTTAATTAGTTGTTTGATTATTCACCATGAGTAAAAAAAATAAATAGATTACATTTAATATAATTTATTTTGTATTATGTAATACTTCACATTTTATATTTTGAAATACAATAAAAATAAAATATTATCATAAATAATCCTTAGACAAACTTAACGTAAATAATAAAAAAAAATACATTTTTCCTTTTTTAGTAAAATTTATAATGTTCCGAAAAATAATGCTAACAATTAACAAAAAGTGTTATATATTAATAATATTATCATTTAATAAAATAATACAATAAATAATTTAGCTCCAAATTTTAGCTTTAGAATGCTTTTTTTTTTAATCATATGGATAATTAAGTTTCTTTATAATATTAATAATAGTATTGTTTTAATGATTCTAATCTTTTTAATAGATATTTAATCAAATGTAGCTATTGTTATAAAATTCAAATGTTATTATATTATTCTATATTTAAAAAGACAAAGTGTGCATTATCGTTAGAACTAAAATAAAATATATTAAATGTAAATTCTTCTAAATAATATCAATTCAACGAAAATTTATAATTTTTTCAAAATTTTCAATAACAATAATCACTAACAAAATAATAATTAATAAAAAATTAATAATATGTAAACTAAACAATTTCAATATAGATTAAGAAATGAGTTTGAAATACAAAAAAATCTCAAATCAATACTAAATTTTTATAATTTTTTTAAGACATCATAAAAGTGAGGTTGTTATAAGGTAATTTTGTTCACATTCCCTTTTTAAAATTTTAGTTGGAATTATATAATTGTCAAGTTCAATCATGTGAATATGAAAATAATAAATTTAAATAAATATAAAAAATTATTGTAATATGTATATATATATATATATATATAAGATACAAATTAGTTATATCTATTATTAAAAATATAATTTATATTTACTTAAATATATTATTTTTATGTTTATTTATATTTATATTTTGACTAAATATTTATATTGTAATAATAATTATACAAAAAAATGCTCTCTTTTGGATATAAAATATTTTATACTTATATCCTTTTACATCAATTATTTGTATATTAACTTTAAATTTTATTGAATTCAAGTCAAAGTTTAACTCTGATTTTATTTATTATGAATTATTATCTTATCACAGCAGACAAACTTATTTAGATATTCAGTGCTCACATTTCGTGACCCTCCTTTTCGACGCGGGACTTGGCGATATTATGCTTTTCCTGTTACGATGGCCAGGAGCAACCCGGGAAGGGAGGGGTGGGTCCATTGTCCATGAGATCCTCCATAGTCCTAATACAGGCGCGCGTGGATCCCAAGCCTGAGAGTCAAAACTGGTCGTGACTACAACAAAACCCAAAATGTTTGACTCTTCGCCGTTGCTACTCTCTCTCTCTCTCTCTCTCTCTCTTTCTGCCCTCCCTGTGTAGTTCCATCTTCCATTAATAATTGAAATATTATCTCTCTCTCTCTCTCTCTCTCTCTCTCTCTCAGCTGTAGTTTTCACCGTATCATCATTCTCCCCCCTTATCTCTTGGTCTGCCTTTCTCTAAATCGGAGCTCTGAAAGTTCTGCTTTTTGATTCTTCACTGTCTAGAAAAAGGCTCAGACAGCAAAACCTTTACTTTTCTTACTCTCTCCCTTCATTTTTTTTCTTTTCCTCAGGCATCTTTCTCTCTCTCTCTCTGTCTATCTATCTATCCCAGGTTTTGTATTTGGTTTTTGTTTTTCATATTTTGTCTCTTTTCTTTGTCTTTTATACAATTTGCATCGAAAAGGGTATTTGGAAAGCTCCTTTGGCTGATTCTATTTGGTGGGCTTCTCTTTTGGTTGAACTGATCCTTGTTTTCTAATATTCTAGGGGTTTTTCGTTCGTGCTGTTTGACTCATGATTGTTTCAGAGCTTTGACCTTTCCTTAAAAATGGCTCTTTGTCTAATCAAAGGCTTAAAAGAGGCAAAAACAAACCAATCATAAAGAAGAAGAAGAAGAAAAAAAAAAAAAACACTCACACAGAGAAAAGAACGTTTTGTCATTGGAGGCAGACGGGGGGTATTACATTTTGACTGCAATTTGATTTGATTATTTATAGATTTTCATATTTAAAAATTTGGGGTTTTGTTTGTTTGGATGAAAAGTCTTGCTGGACTGGGGAAATGGTTGTACTTTATTTTGACCCAATTTGAATGTTTCTTCTCTTGACTCTCGAGAGCATTTAACCTCCATACGTTATTGTGCGCTTTAGTTCGGAAGGTTGTGCCTGGAAGAACCATTGTCAAGTGATTAAATTTGTTATCATTTTGCTGGATCCGACTGTTGATCTGTTTTTTTTTTAAGTTATTCCTTCAGAAATTTGAGGGCTTGTAAAGGTTGACTATAAAGTGTATTGAGTATCCATTGCGAGTACTCTGTTGATTATTTCTGGTTTTCATTGCCCATTCCGCAACCCTTTTCTTTTTCTTCGTGACTAATTTATGGGATCTTATCATTACTTTTTTTTTTTTTTTTTTTTTGAGATGCTGCCTTGCTAATGTGCACGTTGCTTCCTCTTAAATTGGATATTTCTAATATTAAAAAAAAAAAAACTTATCTCTTTGATGCTGCAGTTGATGATATAGGAGGTATTTTGCGGTACCACTGCTGCCATGGAGAAGAAAGAGGGAGAGAGCTGGAGGAAAGTGGCGAGAAGCATGCTCCCTCCGGGAGCTCCTCTGCCTCATGATGAGACCAAACTTGACTACTCCATAGCTTTGGAGTATGAAGGCCCACCAGTTGCTTATGAAGTCCCAAAGGTTGAACCTCTAGATGTAAATTCACATGCAATCCCAACTGCTGAACCACTTGCAGAGTCACACGGATCAGCTGGAAATCAAGCTCCTTTGGTTGTTGAACCTGTATCTCTGCCAGTGTCTTGCATTACTGGTGTCACAAGTTCTCCTTCTCAGAGTCCTAGAGTATCAGTAAGCTCAGAGTCAGTGGTCTCTGTCTTGCAAAACCCTGATTTTTCTTCCCCTTCAGCCTCAGCTTCTCCAGGATCAACCCACAATCCTACGGTCAATCCACCACCAAAACCGGTGGGAAATGAAGTAAAGAGAGTTCCTGTTGTCACATTTAATACTGTTGACAGATCCGAGAGGAAAGATGTTGATATAGAGAAGCCAGTGTATTCTGATTACATTGGGGTTTCAAAAGAAAAGAAGAAGAAAAGGAGCAGAGTTTGCTACAGGTGTGGGAAAGGGAAGTGGGAAACCAAGGAGTCATGCCTGGTTTGTGATGCCAAGTATTGCAGCAATTGTGTGCTTAGAGCAATGGGATCAATGCCTGAAGGGCGCAAATGTGTGACATGTATTGGACGACCCATTGATGAATCAAAGCGGTTGAAGTTGGGAAGAAATTCAAGGTTGCTATCTCAATTGCTCAGTCCATTGGAAGTTAAGCAAATCATGAAAGCAGAGAAGGAATGCTCTGCTAATCAGCTTCGGCCAGAGCAGCTAATTGTGAATGGGTTACCTTTGAAGCCAGAAGAAATGGCTGAACTGCTTGGGTGCTCATTGCCTCCACGGAAGTTAAAGCCTGGTAGATACTGGTATGACAAGGAATCTGGATTCTGGGGAAAGGTGAGATTATATTCAACAAGAGGCATGTCAATCAAGTTGCTTAAGTGGTTTTATTGCACTAGTAGTGGATTTTCAACTTAGGATAGGAAGGCTTTTCAAAACTTCTGAACTTGCTGGTTATACAGGAGGGAGAAAAACCAGATAGAATCATCAGTTCCAACTTGAATTTCACTGGGAAGCTGAGCCCTGATGCAAGCCACGGGAACACTGAAGTTTATATTAATGGCCGAGAGATTACCAAACTTGAACTCAGGGTGTTAAAAGTAAGTCCTCTGGTTTTAAGTCTAATTTTCTGTTCCTTCTTATGTTGAAAGTGATTATATTGGATATACTATTGCATTAGCAGAACATTGGCTATTAAATTGTGTAAGAGTTCATCTCCATTTCCTGCATTAGTAGAACAGGTTCAATGTTCATACTGTGACTGTAGTCATATGGGTCACTCCTTATCAATTTCTTTGTTTTAACTGTCCTGGGTTATCCTTTGTTTTGTTCAGAATGAACTTCTTGAGTCTGCTTTCCTTACGATGATTCTTTGCAATTATGAAAATGGAAAGGTAATGATTTGGTCCAGATTTGCTGACCTTTACAAATTTCAAGATTAGTAACAGAGCCAAAGTGTAAAAGCTAATGATTTCTTCCTTTAGCTAAGCCCAAAAAGCATTGTAGAATTCTGTTATGGAGCTATCAAGCAGGCCATGTCTTGAACAAAAAAATTCATGCTTGATTAGCTTAAATGGGCAAGTCAGGTGTAGGCCACGTTGAGCCAAAGCCCTCCAATTTGTTAGGAGGTTAGTTAATTTGTAGTATTTGTTAGGATCAAGGGAACCAAAGGTATCATCTGTTATATCTACTCTCCTTGCCATTACCTTAAGTAGGCAATGCAGACTCTGCTGCAGTCTGCAGGCTTAAAGATGCAGGCTGATTTTCATGTTAGACCAGAGCACTTCTTTGTGGTGCATCGATGGTTGCCTTTAGGAAAGTGAATATCTTTCCAGTGGTTCAACAAATTAAGAAAATGAATATCATTCCAATCTCACTTGTGAACCATGTTGAAACAAGGTAAAGAATTAAGACCTATGTTGATCCCAATTATTTTTGTTGGTAGCTGCACTCAATTATCTTTGTATGGCATTACTTTCTGTTGTCTGCATGTTAATTTGATAAGCCAGACATTCTATCTGAAGTGGCTTTGATGAGTCATATTTCCATGTGAAATGAATATTCTTTTTGTTTGTTTCAGTTCAAGCATCCTGATCAATAATCAATATTTTAGTTGCTTTTTTCAAAGAATATTGCATTTTCTTAGGCAATTGTTAATGCAAAGCAAGAATAAAGCTTTGGCCTTCTTGAGGTCCAGAGGCCTTAGGTTCAAGTCCTACCTTTTCATCTATTGAAAGAAAAAAGTGTTAGTGCAAGGCAGATACCAATTTTGTAGTTTGAGAAAGGATCTGTCAAAATTATGTGAACAAATATTTTTCTAAACATGAAGATCTGCTATGCATGGATGTGTGTACTGGATTTACACTGTATTTTTTATTTCATATGCCACGCTATTTTGTAGGTAAGCCATCAACATGCACACCAAGTACACTTGCTGGGCTACAATACCATCCTTAGCAACTTGGTATTCTTGTTGCATAAATAGTAGTTAGTAAGAGATAGACTGTATTTTTTTTAGTTCAATACTTGTGTCCATTAAGTATGCCAAGGTTCCCAGCAGCTCATTAGCCTTCTATGTTGTTCAATACACATGCTTTAGTCACTGTCTACTTGCCTAATGAGACCACTAATATGGGTCTTAATTTTATCAGTTGGCAAGGGTGCAGTGTCCTCGTGATACTCATTTTTGGGTCTATGAAGATGGCCGCTATGAAGAGGAAGGCCAAAATAATATCAGAGGAAACATTTGGAAGAAGGTATGTATTGATTGAAAACCACTTAAGAAATTATATTGGGCTATTGCAAGGTCATTGCTTCTTGTGAAACATTCTTGATTCAATTTTTGCTAGACAGGCATCGACACGGTTTGTTTGTACACTTTTCTCCCTGCCTGTGCTCAATGCACTGCCTCATCATGGACAGAGAGATGAGTCTAGCAATTATGCTACTGTTACAAACTATTTGGAGCAGGCAAAAGTACAGAAGCTTCTTCTACTTGGCTGCCAAGGCTCTGGAACCAGCACTATTTTTAAGCAGGTATGGCCCTCAGTGCCTTGATTGCTTCTGGTGTCTTTCAAATGTGCTAGTTAATGCTGCTATCTAAGCATGGTATTCGTCAACCATATTGGTTTTAAACTGTTGTTACACGAAACCCATTTTATATATCAGGGTCTCTGGATACTGGGTGTAACTGAAATTTGTGAATATGACAGCTCCAGTATGCTTGTTATTGCTTATGATATGTGCAACTTCATGATGCTGATGTTTAATATATGCATAGCTAGTTAGTTGAATACTCTACTCCAATTTGATAGGAATTGCAAATGTTTCCACAAATTACATACCTTCCCGGTGTTAGACTCTTGACTAAAAGTTGGAGTGTTACACACAAGCCCCCTGATTTCCTGGATGCAATCTGCTTTAAGTCACCATATTTCGCTGCACTTTGCATTATTTTGTGAGGAATTGATGGAGACTCCAACGGATCAACATTTGACTACTTGGCAAAAATGACATGGCAAAAACTTGAAAAAGAAAAGAGGGAGATACCCTTAATATAAGACAATTCTGACTCTCTAATTCTGCCCCCCCACCTCTCTTTCTCCACCCCTCTGGGGTGTCTCTCTCACACACACACACGGATGCATGCACAAACAATTCTGTTTGTCTATTTTTGCTCTCCTGGACAGATGAACTGCTATGGTTTAGGTTTTTACTTGATTCTCTAATGTGAGCATATTTTGAACTCCTGGCATTTACTCTGATAATCTCTGCTACAAGTGCAATTTTCTTTTTTTTTTTTTTGTCACATTCATTTATGTAATTTGGACATAAATAATTGTGAAAGAGTGATTAACCTACCTTATTGTGAGGAAAGTATATTCCATTCCTCATATACCAAATTCCATTCGAAATCAATTTAAATGTCAATCTTTCAGTGGATCTTAAAGACCACGGGCATGAGCTTCTATATCCATCTAGCAAGGGAGAGAGAAAATTCAAACCACATGTGATGGGACGCCCATATTATAAAGGGGCATGCCCATATTTCATTATTCAAACTGTTTATTCTACAATGGTTAAGGAAAAGGACCAAACAGGAGGGGGAAAAAAATTAAAAATAATATGAGTTGTTAATAAGTCTATTTTGATTATATTGAAAGCCATTGGTGGCATTTTCATAATGTTTGTCATGCCCCATTTAACAGGCAAAATTTCTTTATGGCAAAAAGTTTACTTCAGAGGAACTGCAGGATATTAAACTGATGATTCAGAGCAATATGTATAGATATCTTAGCATTTTGCTTGATGGACGGGAACGCTTTGAAGAGGAGGCCATGTCTAGGACTAAGGAGCTAAGGTCTGAAGATCAAGGACCTCAAGCAGGTAACCGCTTTGATTGAATTATGTTTTGTTTCACTAAGTTCTTTATCATGCATCTTTTGTTAACTGCCATTTGTAATTTGCTATTGTCACTTTGGTATGATGTTTTGTGTTTATGTTATTATGACTGGCTTGCCTTGAAAAACAGACATTTTAGTACATAGGATCACACGCTGAGGTATGGGGAAGGGCCAAATATAAGAGATTTACCCTTGGTTTTACATAGAGGCTGACGTATGCAAATCATAAACTATGATCTGCAACTATCTATCAGATGCAAATAATGAGCTTATCCCTTTGTCTAATTGAACTGCCTTTTGCCAGTTCTTGTTATTTTGTATATTGACATGACTCAAAGGATTGCAGAACCACTTTGATGAAATCTGTTATTGGATCTACACCTGATGCTGTTCAGCAGTAGCTGAAGTTGGGTTTGTGTAGGATTGGGATTGGTCTCAAATTCAACATTAATTGGGGGGTGGGGGTGGAGTATTATATGCCTTGCTATGATCACTTGTGCTGCAGAAAAGCAATTTGCTTGACACTTTTACCATGGCTTCAATTGACTATGGTTGTTTCAATTTTGCTTCAGGAGGAGGGGCCAGTTGCAGTGAAACAGATCAATGTATCTACTCCATCAACCCTAGGTTGAAGCATTTCTCTGACTGGCTACTGGATATTATAGCCACTGGAGATTTGGATGCATTTTTTCCTGCAGCAACCCGTGAATATGCTCCATTAGTTGAGGAGGTGTGGAAGGATACTGCTATACAGGAGACATATAGAAGAAAAGATGAGCTTCACTTCCTTCCTGATGTTGCAGAGTACTTCTTAAGTCGGGTAGGTCATCAAGTTTCACTTATCTGCTTCAGATAACCTAATACACTTGAAGGTTATTTTGGTTGGTCAGTGGCTAAATAATGCAGTGTTCTTGCTCTCAGGCTGTTGAGGTCTCAAGTAATGAATATGAACCTTCTGAGCGTGATATTCTCTATGCAGAAGGTGTCACCCAAGGAAATGGTTTGGCTTTCATAGAATTCTCACTTGACGATCGTAGCCCAATGTCCGAGACATACACAGAAAATCTGGAAGCTGCACCACCGCCTCTGAATAGGTAATTTTTCTAATAATTTATACACTAATTCCACATGTCCAACTTCTACAGCAGAGCATCATTCTTGTGCAACTTGTGTGCTGCAGCTGTTCTTTCTACTGAGACTTCCCAGCAGATCCTTGTCTGATTAAACATGCCTTTTTCACAAGAATTATGGCATCTGTCATCACCATTCTGACTTTTGGTGCCTTGGGTCATCTATATCTAGCAAAACCCAGCCCTTTGGGCCCCAAAAGTTTGGAGAAAATAATTGAAATATAATTCAACAAAAAGATGACATCTTCCTTCACCAAAAGATTCTACTTGGACTTTCCTTTTCCCATAATCCTGTCTCTCCCTAAGACCCAAGTTATTTCTCTGCAAGTATTATGTTCCCTAGTCAAGTTCACGTTTTTGTTTCTTTTGCACCTATGAATTTATAATTTAGTAATGCCTCATGTCCTTTTTGGTGTTGGCGTTGCTTTTAGATACCAACTCATCAGAGTGAATGCGAAGGGAATGAACGAGGGTTGTAAATGGGTGGAAATGTTTGAAGATGTGCGAGTGGTAATATTCTGTGTGGCCCTGAGTGATTATGATCAAATGTGGCCTTCTCCTGAGACTAGCGGCAGTGGTTCGTTATTTCAAAACAAGATGATGCAGAGCAAGGATCTATTCGAGGCAATGATTAGGCATCCTTGTTTTAAGGATATGCCTTTTGTCTTGGTACTTAACAAGTTTGACCTGTTTGAAGAGAAGGTTAATAGGATGCCTCTAAGTGCTTGTGAGTGGTTTAGTGACTTCAGTCCGGTGCGGCCTCACCACAACAATCAAACGCTTGCCCACCAGGCATTTTACTATGTTGCTATGAAGTTCAAAGACCTCTACGCTTCCCATACAGGGCGCAAGCTTTTTGTGTGGCAAACTAGGGCAAGGGACCGGTTGACAATCGACGAGGCATTCAAATATATAAGGGAGGTTCACAAGTGGGATGATGAGAAAGACGAAAATTACTACGGTGGGATTGAGGACTCCTTTTACAGCACTGACATGAGCTCTTCACCATTTGTTAGGCAGGAGTGAAGTGTACTGCATTGCATTGCAATCTTCATTCCTGGTACAGCCTGGGAAAAATATGGAAAAGATGTCGTAACTGTATGTGTCCTCAGCTCTTTCGAATAAGGCCAAGTGTTTTCTAGTATTTTTCATGGTAACATTGATTGTGACAGTGATATGTTGATGTTTGCAAGGGCAACACTTGGTTAAAACTTGGTTTTATGCGCCCCCAACCCGAGGGTTTTCGTGGTGGTAGGTTAATGTAGAATAATAAATCACGGGTCTCACATTCGATAATGGCACGATGGACAACGATACTCTTAGGATATATAGACTCTTGGACATCAACTCGATCAGAGGCTCAATTAGCGGGCTGAAGTTGTAAATAACGTCTTGGCCATCATTTTTATGTCTGTTGAAAAAAGGTCAGTCTCTCGTCACACCATTGGAACGTGGAACTACAAAACTTGTACGAGAAATCACGAATGACTAGTCTAGTTTTCATATGTTTCTCGAAAGAAATGAAACGTAAACTCGTGTTTTGATTCCGTAGTCACCCCGACAAGCCAATATAACAAGACAAAATTGCAACACTTAATGAGCGTTCTTATGCATCATTTGAAGCAACCCAACATGTTCCATCCACATGCAGGTCCCTGGTTTTGAATGAATCCGAGATTAACATACCCTGTTCTTTATAACTGGTGCAACTGATTCATGGTCTCTGACCACGGGATGTCCAAACTGAAGAATCAAAAGCGAAAAACAAGCTGCTGCATCAAGAAAATTTCATTCATGAAAAGGATTCTGCAATACCAAATGGAACCACACAAAGTTAGGCCTACCATCCACTAGCCCTAGGCTAATCTCCCCACTTCGCAGCCTATGTATCTTTCCATTTTTGATTAAGTGATTGTTACAAACGAAGGAAAATCATGTTGCAACAAGATCTGGTGTTTCTGCTTCGATGGATAACAAAGCTGTGTGTACTTTATCCAACCAATTGTCCAACCGATCGTGCAAGGATTTGATCTGTGAAATCCCCAGAACTCTTGGCTGCACCCAGGACACATGTACCGTTCCTTCAACTTGATCAATTATACCCTCAATAAGATGGACCTGCAGTAAATTTATATCAGGCGCAGGGAATCCAATCATTATGTTTAACGATCTTGAACAGGAAAGAGTAAGTGCTATCAAACAAAGAAGTCTTTCCAACAGAAGCCATCAACCTTGACTTGTATTCAAGAATAAGACAGGTTAGCCCGTTAGTGTAGGTTGCAGCAGCACAAGAATATTTACACCGGCACTCCAAAGCCCTTGGGTTAAAAAGTAAACTTTCAACAAATCATCCTCCCTTTTTCCCTCCTCTTCACCATCTCATCAATCCAAATCGCCAACCCAGCTTATATCTTTCTGATTTTCTTGATCGTTATATTCTAATGATCAAACAAAAGCCAATATTCAATTTTTTTTAATCTAATTTTAAACAGCCCTTTCACTCCAAAGGTAGGTCATCTTTGCTTTTCAGAATCACAGAGACAACTTCTATAGGATAGACGATCACCCATTCTCCAACAGGCAAAATCTTGGCAAGTAAGCCACTAAGGTTCTTACAATCTCTTTGTGATGCTGACCCTAGGAAAAAGGGAGAAGAAAAAAATGTACCCCACTCAATGAGAGTTAGGTGATGCCACAAAAATTTCAATCAGTAACGCACGACTCTGAATAGCTATTGAAAGCAGACAGTTGTGGATAATGCCCAGCCAAAGAAGACTTCTTATTGATGATAGCAATGATATACACATACATTTGGGTGGGTAAAGTGGAATAAGGTCGGTCTACATGTTATACCATGCAGACCAGGAAGAAAGTTCTTACCGAGAGGCTCTTCATAAGAAGATGCTCAACATCCTCAATGGAAAGCTTTGTACGCTCTGCAATAACACTTAATGGAATAGTTCGGTCTTCAGAAGGACGGCTGCAGGGAAGGATTCAGACAATAGTAACACATAAGTTAATACAAAAATATCTCAAATGGATCGGCCATAAAATATTAAAAAGGCAAGCATACCTGAAGATGATCTCCATAAGGCACAGTATGTTAATCTTTTCCAACAGCTTCTGCTCACTATCAACTAATGCTGGCTGAGCCCTCAGGGCAGAATTGTGCACACGGCATAATTCTTGATAGCGAACCAAATCACCAGAGTTAAATGCCTGGAGAACATAGTAGAGCCACTCAACCTGTGTCCCCAGAAGACTCTTTATCTGCAGAAGATATTTGAAGGTTACCATCCAAATTATTGAGTAAATGAAGTTAAATGTACACAAAAAAAATGAAGTCAAGCCACTCCAGAAAAAGGATGCTTTTACAAAACTTCTCACAAGTATAAAATGGTCAAGGTAAATTTATGGCATCTCTCTTTGAGGAGTTCACTATGATCCTGAATTGATAATGTATGCAGTGAACAACCATTAGTGCTTTGCCATGAGATTTCTTTCAAGCAAATTCCTATAAATGCAAATTGGAAGATGAGGCTAAATAGAACAACAGTGAAACTAGGCAAATAAATGATGTTATTGTATGACCAGAAGAAATTGACCAGTCACCCATGGCTGTGCCAGCCTGCAACACCAATGAGTAGACTAATGATGCCATATAAGCTACTTTAATTAACTTCACCATGAGAATGGTGCCTATTGCCTCTTTTGTCCAGTAATATACACAAATAAAAAGGAACGAATCCTAAAGATGAATTGATATTTCACTTTTGTCCAGAAATGTACTCATCACAATGTCAAATTCTCTATGCTTAGACAAGACCTCTTTTATCACTTCCTCATTCAACAAGCCTGAAGTTTATACCTCATTACAGTACTCAGAACAAATCCCAAAATAGTAATAGGAAAAACAAATTTCCCCTGGCATGAAAAAAATAAAAGGCAATCAAGACATAATATATGAAAAACATTGAAAATAAAAACTATTTAATGAGCAAAGAATTTTTTTCATTGTTAGACCCCCATAAACTTCTACTGATTCAAATGTATAAAACAAAATTGTAGGATCACCAATGAAAAAGCATCGAGAAGTTCTTACAATTGGATGAGCAAGCAATTCACCAAAGTTGTAGATGTTATCGCCCAGAAGTGCAGAAAGTGAAAGATCAAATGCCAAATCCTGAAATACATGATTGAGCAAATCTTCACATGTGAGCAGCATATAGCAACAGAAAGTTTAAAATGAATACAAAGAAAAAGCCAAGAAGCCAATCATGGAACCTGACCAGCCATTAAATTTTTAATGCAACATAAACTTGCTTTATGCAGCACTCATAATTAGCAAAAAATGTTATTAATGCACTAAAATCCTCACCTCATTCCACAAGCACAAACTCGGACAGACTAGCTTATCAGTAGATTAAAATACATCATTCCAAAAAAAAAAAAATCACACGATAGATCTTGCTAAGAATGGTCAGATACTTGCCACCTTCAAAAATTCAATTACATAACATGAACTTCAATTACATTTACCCCACACAATAGATCAAACAATTCCCATTCATGTTAATACTAAAGATTTGTTCATCAATCATCTGTCTTAAGGCATATTTTTTAAATCCCAAAAACTAGAAGATAGAGAGCAAAGGTGTCTTTTAACTGCTTGAACATAAACCTAGGCCCAGGATAGAAAATTCCAGCAATCTTTGTCGCTTGAGGTTGTTTCTGCCCAAAGTTCAATTTGTTCATCAAAGATTAATTTAATAACTCAATTGTGTGGGGACAAGACATTTTTATTCACAAGAAAAAAAAAAAAAGGCAACGTGGTATTTTAATTTGCAGATCTGTGGGAATAAAACAGTAAAGAACTCTTGGAGAAGTACAAATCTACAATTACAGTTTCATGTAGAAGTAACATGTTTAGTTATGCTTAGAGTTGGAATACCAAAAAAAAAAGAAAGAATATAATTTCTGCAATCGATAACATGCTGCAGACAAGGATGTACCAGTTTAAACGAATCTGAGAGAGACTCGACTGATGTGTATGCCAGATAAAGAAGCGCACTTTTGTAGAACTCAGCAAACTCCTGACGATACTTATAGTATTGAGATGAAACCCAATAAAAACTGGCATAAACAGATGGATCAATATCAGTCATGCTATCCAGTGTACTTTTCCCTCCTTCTAGAAGCATCTTGCACCCTTTTTGATCCCCTTGCTCCAGCTTGAATAGAGCTATTTGCATCTTGATATAAAGGATTGGCTCTTCTATGCGTTCTTCTTTAGTTGCTTGAAGTTTTTCAATCACACCTTCAAGATAGTTAATGGCAGTTTCTTTCTCTGCATATTGTCGGGAAACTATGACAGCAAAGTGTGAAAGCTTGAGCAGGTTGATCTTTGTCTCAAAGTCAGTGATGAAATTGTGATATAACTGTATCAGAGCATCACCAGCCTGTGTACACAAAACATAATTAATGCACATGGCAAATCAAAATAAAGAAAAACCAAAACTGTAACCTGAATGGTAACAAAATGGACTTTTTACAGCGGGCAATGGCCAGCATATGGGCTTTGCTCAGGACCAAGTATAAACATGTAGAAGAATAGAAGTGCTAAGAACAACATACTCAACAATGAGTTATGTTATTCTGCAAAACAGGCTAGAAATGCTATCATTTTCATCTTCTAAAGATGAAGGCAAGCCTAAAACCATGTTTGCTGGAATATCCTTGCGACAAACTCGCATGGCCAAGTAAACAAACTATCTGCAGAAGTTACCATTACATTTGATACTATTACATCATCTATTTATTGATGAACATACTAGCAGGGTGCAAATTTAATTGAAATAACAAAAATGCTAAAAGGAAAATAAGAAGCTAAAGCGAACCAAACTGCTGTCAGGTGAAGAGGACTACAATGGGTTACCAATCCAAATGCGAAACACAAAACCAAATAATTATAAGTTTCAGATTGGTCTTCCAATGTCAATTTCTAGGCAGCCAAGCCAGAGCTAGAAAACAAATAGAAACTAAAACCAAGATATGTTCGTCGACGAACACGACTTGCGAGATTGTAAAACTCCATCGTTGTCCTTAAGACCCCAAGCCCCATTTCGTGTCGCACAATCCCTAAAAACTCCGGAATGACCGTAATCTTAAAAAACTTAAAAAGAAAAAAAAAATTCTCAACGAAACAAACTCGAACAACATAGAGATCTACCAAACGTAACGGCAACCAAAATCAGGAAACACACAAAACCGCACATAGGGGCGCAGACAGAGGCAAGTACATAGTCAACAAGAGAGAATGAGAAGTGGAGAAACAAAAGGACCTGACAGACGGCGAGAGCGACGAACTGTTCAAGCTTGAGAGTAAGCTGATGCCACAGCTTCTTCTGGTAGAGATCGGCAAGCGAGTTGTACCACTCAGCCAGCTCCGGGTGCGCATTCCGCAACGCCTCCAGATACTGCAGAGGGGCCATGGCGGAGAATTCAGACACAGATAGAGAGAGAGAGAGAGAGAGAGAGAGGGAGAGAGGGTTTTCGGGAGTCTCGTTATTATAATAGCCAATTTGAAAGCCAAACGTCACGTGACACCTCTCTCTATCTCTCTCTCTCTCTCTCTCTCAACCTTTTCCTCTGCCCCTCAAATTTTTCTTTTCTGACTTGAGCTCGAAGAAAAGAATAACACAAAATTGTAAAATAAAAGAAAACTAATAAATGAATGAATTAACCGAAAATTAAAAAAAATTAAAAAAAAGAAGAAGAAGAAAGAAAGAAAGCCGAATACCCAAATTGGCCCCAATATTTTTAGCATTTGTCAATTTCAGCTTTCTTTTGCATCATAATATTTCCATTCCAAATTGGTCCTTCGTAATTAATCAGATTTATACCCACACGCCTTCACCTGGGTCTCGTGTAATTTCAATGCGATTTAATTAAAAGCTTGAAATTTTGTATAAAAATCTAAATCTAAATCTAAATCTAAATTTTTTAAGTCCCTACGCAATGGTACCGTACAAGAATTCGTTGACCAGTTTTTCGTTCTTTTTTTGTGATTTAACCTCGATACCCGAAGATTATGTGGTTGAGTCGTTTTATTGTTGGGGTGAAATCTTGAATTGCAAAGACGTGACCAGATTATCCTTTATAACGTGGCACCAGTTTCGTAAGCCAAGAAGGGGAATACATGTAATTAGTCCCCGAACAACATGTTTAGGGGCTTCCTTCGATCTCGAAGATGTTAACGGTAAAGCATTCATTACTAAGGAGCACGCTAACTTTTGTCAGTTCTTTTTTGGGCTCCAACGACTCGTGATGGGGTTGCAATTTCATTCCTTAACAGGTTAGGTTATAGGTTAAGATGTTGCATAACCCCAGTTTATTATCTTTTAATGTGGAAGATGCAGTCGCTAATTGTGACGCCTTTGGGCTCCATGGTTAAGTTTCCAGCTTCTAACGAGGGCAATCTAAATAAACTTTTGTTTATCAACAATAAGTGAAGGGTGTCACTCCTGCAGGAGCTATTACAAGTCAATCTTGCAGCGTGCACACGCACGCATTAAGGCCATTGTTCCCTCTAATGTACTCTTACTTTTATGCTATGACACTTGTATTAACCATATACTTTCAATATGTTCTTTTAGGTTATAGATATTAAAGCTGCCTCCAATTACTTATTAAGTCACCTCTAATTCTATTTAATAAGACCATTTCTTTCACATTGCATTAAAGAATGATGTTCATTATGGATTATGAATGGACTAAAGTGTAGGAAGAATATGACATATTTATCTTTAAAGCTCCAAAAATGCCTTATGGTGAGACAATTGAAGTGATGAAAACCATATTGTACTAATTCAAATCAACAAGGGAGTTGATACTTTGTAAAATTATAGACGACCAATAACAAAGGCAAAGTTAACGAAAATAAGGAAGTACTTATCAGCTTATTGTGTGACATTTATTTACAAAAAATTGCTAAGCTCGAATTAGGGATGATGGAGACTTTATAGGGGCTTGCAAATGTATCATCTATGGAAGAATATGAAAACCATTAACTTGAGAAGAAAGTTGGAGTTGGAAGCTCGTATTTAGGCATTTGAATAGATTATTTTCATAAGTCATATTATTATATAGTGAGTTGAACGAATTTCAGCATTTCAATGAATTATTTTCATGAAATTTTATTATTATGTAGTAAGTTGGATGAATTTTATTAATAAGCCCATGTTAATAGCTAGGATTTTTGGTAGTTAATATATAAAAAGGGGAAAAAAAAACATGGTTAAAGGAGATAGAACATTTTTTTATGAGTAAATGAGCTATTTTCTTTAGTTCTTTAAAAACTAATTCTGAACTTTCATACTTAAGTATATTAATTTAATAAACTTATCTTCTTTTATGTTATCTTTGTTAGGAATAGCGTTTAAATCCTATAGTTTTGATTCTTAATTGTTTTATAATCGTTAAGTTAGAATTTCAATCCTTTAATTTATGTTAAAATAATCTTATACAAACATTGGTATTGAGTTTCATTTACATATAATCGGACCTCGTATCATTTGGTATCAAAGCCTAGGTTCTAATTCAGGTTTGTTATCCCTATTTTAATTCATTTAATTGTTATTTATCAATATTTGGTTGTTAATTCATAAAAAAAAAAAAGTTAGATTATACCCTTTTTTTTTCTTATGTCATTGGGACTTTTATAGTGGTTGGTGTAGTGAACTATTAACTATCAATTATGAGGTTGTTATTTCTGAAATTTGAGGGTTCATGTCATAGAAAAAAAAAATAAACTCTAAATTGTTTTTGAGTGATTCACAATTTCAATTTTTGCTCTCATTGACTATTCTTTTATCCTAATAGCCTAATTATGTTAATTACATTCCTTATTTTTATTGATCTTAGTTAAATCCTAGTTCTATTGATTGCTTTCCTTGATTGTGCCACTTATTTGAAAAGATTGGCTTAAAACTAGTATATTTAAGTTTTGATTTGTTATAAATTAATTTGTTTAGAACTATTAAAAAAGCTCTTAGAATTTTGCATTTCATTGTATGAAACACAAGAATTAAGGATTACTGTAGTTAAGTGGAAAGCAAACACATAAGGGAGTGAGTTTTATGAGGCATATTTTTTATTTATTAACAATCTCACAAGTATAATGTTTAATGGTAAATAAGGCCATTTCCCACATGAAGAAGAGAAAGTAGTTATTCTAAACTTTAAATTACTTACAAAATCCTTAGAACAAAAATTTGATAAGATTGACCAAATGTTTTGAGAAGTCAAGAACATGGTGGATAAAATAGAAAGGGAATCGAGTGTGAATCCTAAAAGACCAGTTGAGAAGATTGTGAAACAGCAATTTAAACATGATTTTAGTAAAGATAGTCGTAATTATTATGATGAAGGTGATAATACTAATAGAAATTTCAGAGGTGGATTTAGAAGATGACATGGTAATAAGAATGGTAGAGGAGTACGAGACAATAGAAATGTTTATAATAGATATAATAGAGGTTGGGATAACAGAAATAAAGTAAGGAAAGAGTAGACAGAAATTCGAGTAACATTAAAATGAAGGTTCACCATTTCCAAGAAAAAGTTGACCTAGATGGTGATAATTATACAGTAATGTGTTAGAACCAGTAGATTACTATTAAAATGAGGAATTTCAAAAGACCAATAAAAACCTAGAATGAGTTGAAGATTGTAATGCGAAGGAGGTTTGTTCTTAGTTCTTATTACAGGGATTTGTATAACAAGTTGTAGAGCTTTATATAAGCTTTCAAGAGTGTAGAAGAGTACGAGATAAAGATTGTTATGGCTAGGGCGAATGAAATAGAGGATAGGGAGGCAACCATGACTAGGTTCTTCTGAAGGTTGAATAAAAGCATAGTTGATGTGGTAGAATTACAATACTATGTAGAGCTTTAAGATATAATGCACATTATTATAAAAGTTGAGAGGCAACTTAAAGGAAGGAGTACTTTAAGATATAATTAGAACTTAAGTTTGCTTTTTAGAAGCCAAATTAGGGGGAAAAAAAAGGAAGAAAATATGACTCCTAAGTTTAAAACCGATACACAGAAACCCAAGATTAATGGGAGCAACCTTGAAAAAGGAAAATTTGAGGATAAACTTGATGGTACTTAAGAAAAATCTAGAAATATCAAGTGTTTTAGGTATTTAGGTAGAAGTCATGTAACATCATAATGTCCTAATACAAGGTTTATAATCTTTAGAGAGGATGGTAAACATAAGATTAAAAGTGCGTTTAGTGATAAGACTTATACCACCATTAATAAATGTTAATGATATTAATGAGGGAGTAGAATACCTAGAGTATGGTAGGAAACTTTTAGTGGTATGGAAAGCTCTTAGTGTATAAGTTAAGAAGAAAAATAATGTTAATATGTAAAGAGAGAAAATCTTTTATAATAGGTGTTTGATAAAAGATAGAAATTGTAACTTAATTATAATTAGAGGTAGTTGTACCAATGTAATTATCAAAAAGTTAGTGGAGAAGTTGGGTTTACACACAACTAAACATCCTAGGTCATATAACTTGCAGTAGTTAAATGATAATAGAGTTGTAAGAGTGACTAAATAAGTTGTGGTTCCATTTTTTATTGGTATATATAAGGACTAGGTGTTTTATAATGTTGTACCTATGCAAGTAGGGTATTTATTATTAACCTATCCTTAGCAATTTGATAAAAGAGTTTTATATGATAGTTATAAGAACCATTATTCTTTCACTATGAATGTAAAACTATTCACAATTTTTCCATTGACTCTAAAATAGGTGTATAAAGACCAAATGAAACTTTATGAAAGTGAATAAAAGAGAATAAGCAAAAAGAAAGAGAGAGTAGTGAGAAAAGAAAGTGAATGAAGGAAAAATAAGGTAAAAGCACTTAAGAGCAATAAGTACAAAAGTGGTCAAGTTTAAAAGAGTGAAGATGAAAGAAAATAAGTGAATGTGTTTATAAAAGGAGTAGATGTTAGGGTTACTTTCTAAGTTAAGCAACAAATAATCTTAATAATTTACAAGGATTCTTATTTCTCTATCACTAACCTTGATTCATCTTTACCTAGTGTTATTTCTTCTTTGTTATATAATTATAATGATGTATTCCCTAAGAAAATCTTATATGGCTTATCACCAAGGAGAAGGATTGAACATCACATTAATTTTATTCCTAGAGCTCTCATTCCTAACAAGCCAGCGTATAGAAATAATTATGAAGAAATAAAGGAGCTTTAAAGGCAAGTTAATGACTTGACGAAGAAGAGACATGTAAGAGAGAGCATGAGCCCATAGGCAATGCTAGTGTTATTTATGCCAAAAAAAGATGGATCTTGGGACGATATGTATCAATTATAAAATTTTTAACAAAATAATAGTTAAGTATCAATATATTATACGTAAGCTTGATGATGTGATTAATGAATTGCATGGTACTTGTTACTTCTCTAAAATTAACCTTAAAAGTGAGTATCATCAAATTAGAATGAGGGAAGGTGATTATTGTTCCCACAGCCTTGTATGGGTTGTAATTGTTATCAATTAGGTTTAAGTGTGCAAGAAAGTAAAGCCACATGGAAGGGTAAGAAGGTAAATCCACATGGAAGGGCAATAACATAAACCGCATGGAGGGGCAAGAAAGTAAACCCGCTGTATAAGGGCAAGAACTTAAATCTGCCACGTAAGTCCTATTAAGGTTTCATGGAGTAAAGTATATAATGGTCTTAGAAGACAAAGAACAAGGTGTCGACATTATTGAGCATTCAGCAAAATCTAGACAACCGACCAATCAAAGAGAACACCAAACCCTACACAGAAGAACACCACCTACAAAAGAAAAGAGTAGCCATCGTGAACAGTACAGCCGTCGAGTAAATAGTAGCTGTACAGTAAAGCCATTGGATGAAGAGAGAGAAAAATCTGATAGTCCAAAGAAGAGAGAGACCGTTGGCAGAAAAGCGAAGAGAGAGAAAACAGGTAGTCGTCGATAGGAAAAGAGGCGACAACCAGGCTAAACGAAGACCACCGCGGAAGGAGAGAAAACACGACCAAAATATCGTCAACAGTAAGAGAGAGAAAAATCGAGAAACACTTAAAAGAGAAAAACACCAGAACAGGGGGTCGAAAGGAAGTGTAGCTGAAACGAATAGTGAAACAGTGCAACAAAACCGTGAGGGAGACCAGATCCAAACTGGAACGGGTGAGACAAGACCAAATCGGGAACAGGTGAGAGAGATCCGGTGACTAGACGTTGCAAGAGAGAGAAACAAATGGTTCGAAAAACAGAGTAATCGATCGACGGGAGAGAAAACTAGGAATGACTGAAGAAGGTTGGATAACAGGACGAAGAAAAGTAGACCATCGACAAAAAAAGGGAGGAAATCCAGCCAAATGGGTGAACAGAAAAGAGAAATTCGGTGAAGAGAGAGAAATTCAGCAGTAAGAGAGAGAAATTTGGTGAGAAGAGAGAGAAATCCAGCTGGACAGCAAGAGAGAGAGAAACGGACAAGCGAGCCATGAGACAGTGAGATCGTGAGACAAGAAGACGGGTGAGACCGTAAGATAGTGAAAGTAGGAATTGTGTGATATAATGTAGAGAAGGAATTCAGTGAAGTATTGAACTTAACGTATTTCTAGACTTCTTCAAAAGAGGTTAGAAAACATTGTAGTGAACTTCTGAGTGGCAGTGGAGCAGCCTTTCAATTCAACAGAGGCAAGACAAGCTAGAGGAAAAGTAAACACAGTAAGTGACACTCTTTGTATTGTACTTGCTTAGTAATTACAATAGTGAAAGGAGTAGAGAATTAAAGACATCCATTGTAACCTATATTTATTAGTATAGTGGATAGTCTCAGTAAGGAAGAGTCCCCTACCACCGTGGATGTACATCACGTTGACGAAACCACATAAATCTCGTTTATCCTTAATTTGCTTTACATTCTATGATTTGAATTGAGTTGTGAACGCAGCTACAATATCAGCCAACCCATAACCTAACGAAGACTTAAACTAAGGTATTGTCTATTAGGCAAGGTGTCTGAAAAGTGACTTTGGGGACTATTGTGATTAGTAGGTAGCAATAGATCCACCTTAGTCGAGTTTGAGAAAGAGTTCACTTTTAAGAAGAGGTTGAAGTTGTTCACTTACCTGCAAATTGTGAATTGTGGTGATACTGATTCACCCCCCCTCTTAGTATCACAAACTAGTAGATCTTAGGAAGAAGTTGGGAACTTCAATTGGTATTAGAGCATAAGTTCACCAGTTTGAAGCTTAACAGCTTGGTGTACTAGTTTGAAAGGATCTAGAAGTTTGACTTGTTTAGCATACTGAGAAATAGAAGCCAGTACCAGCACTAGCACCACTTATAGCAATAAGGTTCCAATCTTCAACGGCACCAACTACCATATGTGGAGAGCAAGAATGCAAGTGGTATTTGCAACCATGAGCATGAATATGGTGAAATGTGGACATGAGGGTTTTGTGGCTCTGAAAGAAGGTAAAGACCCAACCCCATAAGAGTTAAGGCAGTTTGAGATAAATGGGAAGGCCTTAAACATCATCATTTCAGCATTGACAAATGCTAAGGATGCTAAAGTGATGGACTACAAATCTGCTAAGGAGATATGGGATAGATTGCAAAAGGTCTATGAAGGTGATGGCAGAATGAAGGAGGCTAAGCTTCAAGTGTTCAAGGAGATATGAATCTTTTAGAATGCAGAAGAATGAGATAATCTAAGAGTTCTTCACCAGGGTTATTGATGCTATGAACTACCTGAGAAGTCATGGGAAGAACAAGAAGGACTCATCTATTGTGAAGAAGATTCTGAGAATTCTGCTTGAGAGGTTTGCCTCAAAGGTGGCAGCTATAAAGAAGAGTAGAGATCTTAATTCTATGTCTCTATATGATCTCCAATGCAATCTTATTGTATATGAGATGAGGATAAAGTCAGTTGAAAGCTCTGCAACAACGAAGGTATCAAAAGAGGTAGCTTTTAAAGTTATGAAGCACTTGAAGATAAAAAAAGAGGAAGAATCATCCAATGAGGATGATGATGATGATGATGAGGAAGAAAGTGAAAGTGAAGTGTTGGAATACTTCACAAGGAAGTTTAAAAAGAGGACTAAGAATGGAAAAGGACAGTTGTCCATGAGATGTTATCGATGTGGGCAAACTGGACACTTTGCTTCTTAGTGCAAAGTGAAACTTGATGATGAAGATGAGGATGGTGATGATAAGCTAAATCCAAAATGGAGAAGACTATCATTCAAATCAAAGAAGTCCAGCAAAAAGACTGCCAACCCATAGAAGAAGAAGAGAGGCTCATTCAAGAGTTATATGAGTCAGACAAAAGAAGCTGAGCTGATGAGGAGGAAGATGAAAAATCATCAGATGAGCATGCCTTTATGACATTAGCTCAAGGTGGTAGTTCAACCTCTGAAGAAGCAGAGGAGGTTGATAAAGAAGAACTAAATCTTGAAGCTGAGTTGGAAACAACTTCAAAAGAGATAATCAGAAAGGGCAGAACCATAAAAAGGTTAGAGGCTCACATAAAACAAATTGAAGCAAAGTCTAAGGAAGTTGAAAGTCAAAAGGATGAAATAAAGGTTGAACATATTGACTTAAAGAGAAGATTTGAAGAACAGATCAAAATATGTAAAGACCTTACAATAGAGCTTGGCTCAAGGACTTCAACAATTGAAGAAATGGAGATAGACTGAGACTTTAGCAACAACTCAAAAATAGTGAGGAGAACTTGCAGAAGTTTGAAGTAGTAGGAAAAACAAGCTCTACAAGAGAAAAGAAGAATGAGACTTTGCCACAAAAGTTGAAAAAGAAGGCTGTGACTTAGTTGAAGATAACTGAAGAAGAGAAGACAGTTATCAAACCAAAGCTAGGGTGAAAAATAATTTATGTGGTTAAAGAGTAACAGCCCATAGCTGCTACGTTTTAGAAAGAAAAGAAAGTCAGCCAGTAAAGGGCTACAGCTGAACAGAAAAAGGAGAAGAAGGTGACTGAAATGAAAGTCACACAAGCAAGGAAGCCAGCTACGTTGCCTACACAGCAAGTAATGAACAGAAGAAGACAAGGTATAATCAGACCTAAGAAGAGGCAGTTTCAAGGTCATTGCCTTTATTGTGGAGTTTGGGGTCATAAGGCGAGTAATTGCTAGTGGAGAAGGTTAGTATATGTCTCCAACTTAAGAAGATACAATGCTGCATACAGGGGGAGACAATAAAAAATTTAGAGGAGAACATCTGTCGTGAGTTCTTACACATGCTGTAAAAAGCGAGGACATACTGATAAGGAGTGTTGATGGAAGCCTAAACTAATGGTTTTAAAGAATAAGTTTGCAGTATTGGCAGGCTTTGAACAGTGTGAAAGGTATGAGCAGGATGACTATAGTGCCAAGAGATGCATGACACTTCTTGAACCAAAGAAGGCACTCAATGGCATAGTGAAAACAAGCGATGCAGTCAAAGCTGAGAAAAAGAAGAAATCTATCTTCCAACCAGTTCAAAAGAAGGAATATAAAGCTAAAAGGGAGGTGGCTAATATAGCTGAAATTGCACTCAAAGCTGACTACAATGATAAGCAGTTGATCTTTGACAGTGGATGCACTTCATAAATGACAGGAGACAAGAGTAAATTATCAAAGTTAAATAAGTCAAGAGAAGGCATAGTCAAGTTTGGTAATGATGATTCACTCAACATTAGTGGTCAGGGGTCAATAAACATTGGAAGAGGAAAGCTGAAAGATGTTCTGCACATTGAAGGACTCAGATCTAATCTAGCATCTATTAGCAAACTATGTTATGAAGATTATAAGGTAATATTCACAAAAACAGGTTATCAGGTAAATAGTAAAGAAGGCAATATTGTTGCAGCTAGGAAGAGAACAGTTGGAAACTTGTATGTAATTGATGAAGAAAGAGATCCTTTTGCACCTAAGACTGTGCAAGAAAGAAAGCTGAAGAAAACGTGGACCAGTGCTCATCAAGAAAATCAGATCACAAGTGACCCATCAGCAGGAGTTATAACAAGAAGAAGAATTGTGGGAGCTATTGCTTTACTCTCACAAGTTGAACATAAATCTGTTGAAAAGGCTACATAAGATCTAACTAAATCTCTGTCCACAGAGCTGTTTGAAAAGCATAGAATGAGTCTGTTTGTGCAAATGCCTCCTTAAGCTTGAAAATCAAGTGAATCCTTCATCTCTACTTTACGACTTTTTCAGATTTCTAATTGGTTGGCAAAGGGGAAGAGAAGCAACAGTGCATGGGGAGCTGTTAGTAAAGGGAAAATGCATATTTAGGGGGAGTTGAAACTACTGCATAGTGACTTTTGTTATGAGTGTTGCCAACAATTACAAAAGGGAGAGATTGTTGTTCCCATAACCTTGTATGGGTTGTAATTATTGTTAATTAGGTTTAAGTGTGAAGAAAGTAAAGCCATATGAAAGGGTAAGAAGGTAAATCCACATAAAGGGGCAAGAAAGTAAATCCACCGCATAAGGGCAAGAACATAAATTCATCACATAAGCCCTATTAGGGTTTTATGGAGTAAAGTATATAATGGTCTTGGAAGATAAAGAACAGGGTGTCGACATTATTGTGCATTCAGCAAAACCTAAACAACCGACCAACCAAAAAGAACACCAAACCCCATACAGAAGAATACCACCTACAAAAGAAAAGAGTAGTCGTCGTGAAGCCGTTGAACGAACAGTAGCAGCACAGTAAAACTGTTGGATAAAGAGAGAAAAATCTAACACTCCAAAGAAGAGAGAGACCATTGGCAAAAAAGGGAAGAAAGAGAAAACAGGTAGTCGTTGACGAGAAAAGAGGCGACGGTCAGGCTGAACGAAGACCACCGAGGAAGGAGAGAAAACACGGCCAAAATACCGTCGACAGTAAAGGGAGAGAAAAACCAAGAAACACTTGAAAGTGAAAAACACTAGAACAAGGGGTTAAAAAGGAGTGCAGTTGAAACGAACAGCGAAGCTGTACAGCAAAACCGTGAGGGAGACCAGATCCGAACTATAACAGGTGAGACAAGACCAGATTGGGAACCGGTGAGATAGATCCGATGACTAGACGTTAAAAGAGAGAGAAACAGGTTGGACGACAGGATGGAGAAAAGCTGACCACTGGTAGAAAAGGGAGGAAATCCGGCTAAGTGGGTGAACGAAAAAGTGAAATCTGGTGAAGAGAGAGAAATTTGACTGGAAGAGAGAGAAATTCGACGGTAAAAGAGAGAAATCTTGCGAGAAGAGAGAGAAATCTAGGTAGATGACAAGAGAGAGAAATGGATAAGTGAGTCGTGAGACAGTGATATTGTGAGACAAGGAGACAAGTGAGACCGTAAGACGGTGAAAGTAGAATTGTGTGATACAACGTAGAGAAGGAATTCAGTGAAACATTGAACTCAATGTATTTCCAGACTTATTTAAGAGATGTTAGAGAGCGTTGCGGTGAACTTCTAAACGGTAGTGGAGCAACCTTTCAATTCACAACTAGAAGAAGGGTAGACACAGTAAGTAACACTCTTTGTATTGTACTTGCTTAGTAATTGTAATAGTGAAAGGAGCAGAGAATTAAATACATCCATTGTAACCTATATTTACAAGTATAATGGATAGTCTCGGTAAGGGAGAGTCCCTAACACCGTGGATGTACATTGACGGAACCATGTAAATCTCGTTTGTCCTTAATTTGCTTTACGTTCTGTGATTTGAATTGAGTTGTGAACGCAACTAAAGTATCAACCAACCCATAACCTAACAAAGACCTAAACAAGAACATCTATATTGTCTGTTAGGCAAGATGTCTAAAAGGTGACTTTAGGGACTATTATGATTAGTAGGTAGCAATAGATCCACCTTAGTCGAATCTGAGAAAGATTTCACTTTTAAGAAGAAGTTGAAGTTGTTCACTTACCTGTAAATTGTGAATTGTGGTGATACTGATTCACTCCCTCTCAGTATCACAAATTAGTAGATCTTAGGAAGAAATCAGGAACTTCAGTGACAAGTGGAAACTGCATTCAAAACTGAGCTTGGTTTATATAAATAGTTAGTTATATCCTTTAGTTTGACTAATGCATTTAGCATTTTTATAAAATTAATAAATCATGTTTTAAGACCTTTCTTAGAAAAATCGAAGGCATCTTGTTATTCCTTACCTCAATTATGTGCTTGATGTGTTGAGAAAAGAGAAATTGTATATCAATTTGAAGAAATGAGATTTTTGTAAAGATCATGTCATTTTCTTAGGTTATATTGTGTCCACTTATAGCATAGAAGTTGATAGAGAGAAAATTACGGCTATTCAAGAATGACTTATACTTAAAAGTATGAGTGATATGGGGAGTTTTATGGTTTGATTAGGAGGTTTATTAAGGATTTTAGTACTATAACTATACCATTAATTGAGGTTATTAAAAAAAGTGTGAGTTTTAAGTAGGGTAAGGAATAACAAGATACCTTTGATTTTCTTAACTCTAAGTTGTGTAATGTACAACTTTTTACTTTGCCTGATTTTTCTAAGATTTTTGAAATTATGACGCATCAAACATTGGAATTTAGGGAGTCCTTACACAAAAGAAACGACTTATTGCATTCTTTAGTGAGAAGTTGAGTAAGGCAATATTGAATTATCCAACTTATAATAAAGAAATGCATGTATTTGTTAAGACTTTAGAAACATGACAACATTACCTTTGATTTAAAGAGTTTGTAACTTATATTGATTATGAGTTTTTAAAATACTTAAAAAGGTAAAACAAGTTGAATAGAAGACATGTAAAATAGGATGAATTTATTGAAACTTTTCTTTATATAATTCAATACAAGTCAGGTAAGGAAAATGTTGTTACTGATGTATTGTTACGTAAATACAAACTATAATAACATGCGTTCATCATAACTTTATTTTAATTAGTGCTCATAATAATATGTTTTAGATTTTCAAAATTTGACAAACTCTTACATAAAGTATAAATCAACGCTAAATTTATTGTTTTAAATTAACTTAATTTTAATTAATGATTTTAAATATTACTTAATATTTATAAATTTATTTATAGTATTAGTGTATAATAAAGTGATATGTTTTTTGGTTGATGGTTTTAAATGTTACTACATCTTTATAAAATTATTTAGGATATATTAGTTTATTTGTTCAATATTACTGTTGTTAATTACTTACTTCTAATTGTTATTAATGATCTTTGAAAATTTAATAAAATGCTTGATTAGTTTTATACTTGTTATTACTATTAAATAATATAATACTAATTTATATATTATATTAATGAAACAAATTTTATTAATTTTTAGTATATATATTATAAGAATAATATGAAGAATTTTCTTACTTAGTTTAAATTTTTTTATAAAAATTATAATGGAACCAAACAACTTTATGAAAATTAGCAAAAATGATATATATGATTTTTTTCTTTTGGCTAATTAGTAGTTTCTTTGATTTTTCCTTTCAAAATTTTATTTTTTCTTTAGAGTGCTAGAAAATTTTGTGTTTTAGGTAATAGGAAAAATAAAAGCAAACAAAGCTTAAGATTTTGTGGTTTTGCAAATCATTTTCTTCCTTTTATTCTTTTTTATAAAAAATATTGCAAAAACGAAATAAAAAAAATTATTGGACTTACAAGAAGGGAAACCTAAGCTAGTAACCTAAAGTGGAGCCCAAAAATGGGTTTCAAAGCCTTATTTAGTTCGTTTGAAACAACATCATTTCAAATACAAAAGACTATTCCTAAGAAGTTTGGAATCATTTGGATTGTTGAAAGATAGATTTAAATACCAAAATGATGTCATTTTTAGTAAGGAGGGTTAGCTTCTAGACACTAAGTGTCATTTTGTTATGTACATTTGAAGCTTAGTAAATTAAGTCAAGACTTTAAGATTTGTTAAACTTGCTAAGGAATGCCTAGATTTTGGAGAGTTTTTGTGATAAAGAAGAAACAAAAGAAAGAAATAGAAAAGAGAAGGAAAGTCAACAACAAAAGAGAGAAAAATAAGAGAATTATGTTTTTAATCTAAAAAAGATGAGCTAGTACAAAAAAATATATGATATTTAAGATATTATTTTATAAGAGTTAATACTAATTAAAAATCAAAGTAAAAAATATTGTCTAAGAGAAAAAAATATCTAATCTACATAAATATTTATGAATAGAATCATAACCTAACCCATATACTAAGTGAAAAATAATAAAAAAGTATAAATATTTTTTAAGGAGTAATTTAGTTTATATAAACTATTTTTATGTACAAGAAAGTAAGAATACTTAAAGGTACATTTTCACTACTTTTAATTAGTTATTGTTACCCATTTGAGGATTATATAAATAAAGTAACAATTCTTAATAGTGGTATAAAAAAATTTACCCAAAATATTTAGAATTGTTTTTTTAATCTATTAGAACATCTATTAAATCATGAGTTATATAATGAAGTAACTCCTTTTAGAACTATTGGTAATATTCAACAAATAATAAAACCAAAAAGTTAAACCAAAAATCCTTCTAAATTACACATGAGAGTGTAAAAGTTTATATCTTATACCTTAGGTTTAGAATATATTTACATTTAGCATTATAAGTTTTTATAAATTACAAGAAATATATTAACAATTGCAAATGATAACAAAGAATAATCTAGTAATTCACCATTAATAAAAGTTATTATTAATTACAAAAATATTATTAAAAATGACTTTATAAAATCAAAATATCTTTATAATCATCTTTCTTATATTTCTCATATCATAACCAATACTTTCCCACCTATATTACCATCTTTAGCCACTTATCACTGTTATCTTTCTATCATTCTCTTTATAAAATTTCATTTATGTTAATATTACCTTGTCACCTTTCTCTCACCTCCTTTACCAATAACACTTCTCTTTTAATCTTTCTTTAAAAGCTCATCTTAATCTTATTTTACTATTCATACTTTTGCCCCCTTTATTGCCACTTTTACTTACCTACCATTATCCTTTTCTTATATTTAACTATAAAGAATTAATAAAAACTTTTAAAAGTGATCTTAAACTTCATACAACTTTAAGAAATATAAACAATCAAAAGATTAATGAGTTTATAAGGTGGCTTCAAAGATAACCAATAAAAATATTTTCAAACAAAAAATTACAAATCTTACAATAATAAAATATAAATACAAAATGAAAGAACCAAATAATAATAAATCTCAAACACTATTTTACTTATAATTTATATAGATTCAAGAAGAGTTTAAATAAGATATAAAGTAATTAAAAAAGAAAATTTAAGGTTTAGAGAGAAAAAAAAAAGAAAGAAAATATTTTTAAAATGAATATTTCTAATTTTTAATCTTTTATAATATACGATGATATGATTATTTTTTTATTATTTTTATTATCTTTGATTGATATATATTTGTTTAGATATATTTTTTATAATTTTAAAAAATTTGATATATAAAATATAAAAATACTTTAAACTTTGTTATCCCTATAATTTTGTATAAGTTATAATTGTTGTCAATTAGGTTTAAGTGTGCAAGAAAATAAAGCCACATAGAAGGGTAAGAAGGTAAAAGCAACATAAAGGGGCAAGAACGTGAAAGTCACATGGAGGAGTAAGACAATAAATTCGCCGCAAGTAAGCCCTAATAGGGTTTCATGAAAGAGAATATATATAAACCTTGGAAGATAAAATTAGGGTAAGGTCAAAACAATCGAATACACAGCAAAACATAAAAGTGAGTAGACGGCCAAATACAACACACGACCAAAGCACACTGACGGTAAGAGAACGACAGAATAGGGGATGGTAAAATAGAAAAGAGGAGATTGGCAATTGAGCAAATTAGAGTCGTCAGACGAAGGAGAGAAAAAGGGAGAAAAGGAGAGGTCGACCGTCAGAAATAGGAAAGGTCGGCAAATTGAGCAAATCAGATCGAATCGGTGGACGAAGAGAAAGAGAGAACACCGACGACAAGAGAACGACAGAATAGGGGTTTGTCGCCCAAACAGAGCAACTGTTGAAAAAGCCATTATCGAAAAAGAGGAAAGGTCGACAAAATCGAGAGAGAGAGAGACAGATGAAGAGTGAGACACCACCGGAAGAGCAAATAGTAGATTTCTGATGGTGTGAGACAAACGGGTTAACACGACTGGATGGTGAGAGAGAAAGCACGACATGGCAAGAGAGAGAAATGGGTTGATAACAAAAACAGAGTGGACGATCGACGGAAAAACAGATAGAGGTGGCTGAAAATGGGTGGACAGTAAAGACATATACGACTAAATCAAAGTGACAAAGAAGGAAATGAAAAACCCGACAACGCCAAAAATAGACCACCAGGGAAGGAGAGAAAACACAACCAAAAATACCGTCAGTAGTAAAGAGAAAGGAAAATAGAGAGACGATTGAAGAGGAGACAACCGAAGGAAGGCTGAACGAAAAACGGTTAGAAAAATAGAGAAAAGAGGAGATGGCTGAAAGGGTTGGACGATTGGATGGTAGACCAGACAAAAGAGAAAATTTCGATACGACCAGAACAGAGGGCGGATGACTTATGAACAGTGACCAGCAGTAAAGGGAGAAAATCTGATATGGCTAAAGGAGGTGTGAAATGAATAGGTGAGGGCAGGCTGCGAAACAGTAAAGCTGTGAGACAAAGAGACAGGGAGACAGTAATACAGTGAAGGTAGAAGTTGTGTGAGAGAACGTATATAAGAAATTCGGTGAAGCGTTGAAATAACTCAATGTATTTCCAGATTTCTTCAAAAGAGGTTAGAGAGTGTTGCAGTGAACTTCTAAGCGACAGTGGAGCATCCTTTCAATTCAACAAAGGCAAGATAAGTTAGAAGAAGGGTAGACACAATAAGTGACACTCTTTGTATTGTACATACTTAGTAATTGTAATATTAAAAAGAGCAGATGATTAAGACATCTATTGTAATTGAAATTCTCAAGTATAGTGAATAGTCTTGGTAAAGGAGAGTCCCTACCACCATGGATGTACATCACGTTGACGGAACCATATAAATCTCGTGTGTTCTTAATTTGCTTTACGTTCTGTATTTTGAATTAAGTTGTGAACGCAACTGAAGTATCAGCCAACCTATAACCTAACAAAGACCTAAACAAGAATATCCGAATTATCTGTTAGGCAAGGTGTCTAAAAGGTGACTATTATGATTAGTAGGTAGGAATAGATCCACTTTAGTCGAGTTTAAGAAAGAGTTCGCTTTTAAAAAGAGGTTAAAATTGTTCAATTACCTACTAATTACGAATTGTGGTGATACTAATTCACCCCCCTCTCAGTATCACAAACTAGTAGATCCTAGAGAGAAGTCAAAAACTTTAATTGGTATCAGAGCACCGGTTCACCAGTTTGAGACTTAATAGTTTGGTGTACTAGTTTGAAGGGATCTACAAGTTTGACTTATTTAGCATATTGAGAAATGGAAGTCGGTACCAGCACTAGCACCACTTACAGCCAGTACCATATATGGAGAGTAAGAATGCAAGTGGTATTTGCAACCATGGACATAAACGTGATAAATTGCATAGAGGAAGGTTTTGTGGATCTAGAAGAAGGTAAAGACCCAACCCAAGAGGAGTTAAGGCAGTTTGAGATAAATGAGAAGGTCTCAAATGTCATCATCTCAGCATTGATAGATACTGAGTATGCTAAAGTTATGGACTGTAATCTGCCAAGGAGATATGGGACAGATTGTAGAAAGTTTATGAAGGTGATGGTAGAATGAAGGAGGCTAAACTTCAAGTGTTCAAGGAGAGATATGAATCTCTTAGAATGCAGAAGAATGAGATAGTTCAAGAGTTCTTCACCAGGGTTACTGAGGCTATAAATGACCTAAGAAGTCATGAGAGGAACAAGAAAGACTCATCAATTGTGAAGAAAATTCTGAGAATTCTGCCAAAGAGGTTTGCCTCAAAGGTGGCAGCCATAGAGGAGAGTAGAGATCTCAATTTTATGTCTCTACATAATCTTCAGTGCAATCTTATTGCATATGAGATGGGAATAAAGTCAGCTGAAAGCTCTGCAACAATGAAGGTATCAAAGGAGGCAACTTTCAAATCTATGAAACACTTAAAGATAAAAGAAGAAGAAGAATTGTCCAATGAGGATGAAGAAGAAATTAAAGGTGAAGTATTGGTTTACTTCACAAGGAAATTTAAAAGGGGGTCTAAGAAGGGAAAGGGACAGTTGTCCTTGAAATGTTATCATTATGGGCAGACTGAACACTTTGCTTCTCAATGCAAAGTGAAACTTAATGATGAAGATGAAGATGGTGATTATGAGCAGAATTCAAGATGGAGAAGATCGTCATTTAAATAAAAAAAGTTCAGTAAGAAGATTGCCAACCCACAGAGGAAGAAGAGAGACTCATTCAAGAGTTATGTGAGTCAAACAAAAGAAGCTGACGAGGAGGAAGATGAGACTCATCGGATGAGCATGTCTTTATGGCATCAGCACAAGGTGGTAGCTCAACCTATGAAGAGGAATAAGAGGTTGATGAAGAAGAGCCAAACCTTGAAGCTAAGCTGGAAGCAGCTTTATAGGAGATAATTAGAAGGGGCAGAACCATAAAAAGGTTGGAGGCCTATATAAAACAAGTGGAAACAAAGTCTGAGGAAGCTGAAAGTTAAAAGGATGAAATAAAGGCTGAATATATTAACTTGAATAGAAGATTTGAAGAACATATCAAAATATGTGAAAACCTTACCGTAGAGCTTGGTTCAAGGACTTCAAAAATTGAAGAAATGGAGAAAGAGTTGCTGAGACTTTAGCAACAACTCAAAAGTAGCAAAGAGAACTTGCAAAAGCTTGAAATGATATAAGAAACAAGTTCTTCAAAAGGAAAGAAGAATGAAGAGAAAGTATAGCAATCTGAGGCTGCATGGACTAAAAAGAATGAAACTTTTCCACAGAAGTTGAAATAGAAGGCTGTGTCTCAGGAAAAGATAATTGAAGAAGAGAAGATAGTTATCAAACCAAAGCCAGGGCCAAAAATGATGTATGTGGTTAAAGAGCAACAACCCATAGTTGTTACGCCTCTGAAAGAAAAGAAAGTCAGCCAGCAAAGGGCTATGGCTGAATAGAAGAAGGAGAAAAAGGTGACTGAAATGAAAGTCACACAAGCAAAGAAGCCAGCTACATTGCCTACACAGCAAGTAATGAACAGAAGAAGACAAGCTGTGATCAGACCCAAGAAGATGCAGTTTCAAGGTCATTGCCTTTATTGTGGAGTTTGGGGTTATAAGGCGAGTAACTATTAGTGGAGAAGGTCAATATATGTCTCCAACTCAAGAAGATACAATGCTGCATACAGGGGGAGACAATATAAAATTCAGAGGAGAACACCTGTTGTGAGTTCTTGCATATACTGTAAAAAGCAAAGACACACTGATAAGGAGTGTTGGTGAAAGCCCAAACTAATGGTTTCAAAGAACAAGTTTGTTGTATTGGCAGAATTGTAACAGTGTGAAAGGTCTGAGCATGATGGCCATAATGCCAAGAGATGCATGACATTTTTTCCTGAGCAAAAGAAGGCACTCAATGACATAGTGAAAAAAACGGTGCAGTCAAAGCTGAAATAAGGAGAAAGATATCTTCCAACCAGTTCAAAAGAATGAATATAAAGTTAAAAGGGAGGTGGTTAATATAGTTGAAATTGCACTCAAAGCTGACTACAAGGATAAGCAGTGGATCCTTGACAGTGGATGCACTTCACACATGACGGGAAACAAGAGTAAATTATCAAAGTCAAACAAGTCAAAAGAAGGCAGAGTCAAGTTTGGCAATGATGATTCACTTAATATCAATGGTTAGGGGTCAGTAAACATTAGAAGAGGAAAGCTGAAAGATGTTCTACTCGTTAAAGGACTCAGATATAATCTAGCATCTATCAACAAACTATGCAATAAAGATCATAAGGTAATATTTACAAAAATAGGTTGCTAGGTAAAGAGTAAAGAAGGCAATACTGTTGCAACTGGGAAGAGAACAGTTGAAAATTTGTACATGATTGATGAAGAAAGAGATCCTCTTGCAACTAAGACTGTGCAAGAAAGAAAGCCAAGAAAAACGTGGACCAGTGCTCATCAAGAAAATCAGATCATAGGTGACCCATCAGCAGGAACTATAACCAGAAGAAGAATTATGGGAGCTACTGCATTACTATTTCAAGTTAAACCTAAATCTGTTGAAGAGGCTACATAAGATTTGACTCTCTATCCACAAAGCTATTTGTAAAGCATAGAATGAGTCTGTCTGTGAGAATGTCTCCTCAAGCCTGAAAATCAAGTGAATCCTCAATCTCTACTTTGCGAGTTTTTCAGATTTGTAATTGGTTGACAAAAGGGGAGAGAAGCAACAGTGCAGGGGGGGCTATTAGGAAAGGGGGAATGCATATTTAGGGGGAGTTGAAACTGCTGCATAGTAGCTTTTGTTATGAGTGTTGCCAACAATTACAAAGGGGGAAATTGTTGTTCCCACAACCTTATATGGGTTGTAATTGTTGTTAACTAGGTTTAAGTGTGCAAGAAAGTAAAGCCACATAGAAGGGCAAGAAGGTAAAAGCCACATAGAGGGGCAAGAACGTAAAAGCCACATGAAGGGGTAAAACAGTAAATTTGCCACAAGTAAGCCCTATTAGGGTTTCATGGAAGAAAGTATATAAAGACCTTAGAAGACAAAATTATGGTAAGACTAACACAATTAAACACACGACAAAACACAAAAGTGAGTGGACGACCAAATAAAGAAAATAGAAAAACACAACACACGGCCAAAGTACACCGACGATAAGAGAACGACAGAACAAGGGATACAAAATAGAAAAGAGGAGATCGACAATTGAGCAAATCAGAGCAGTTGGATGAAGGAGAGAAAAAGGGAGAAAAGGAGAGGTCGGCAAATTGAGCAAATCGGAGTAGATCGGCAGACGAAGAGAGAGAAAACACCAATGGTAAGAGAACGACAGAATAGGGGTTTGACGCCAAAACAGAGCAACCGTTGAAAAAGCTATCGTCAAAAAAGAGGAAAGGTTGACAGAATCGAGTGAGAGACAGACGAAGAGTAAGACACCACCAGAAGAGCAGACAGCAAATCTGCGACAGCGTGAGACAAACGGGTCAACACGGCTGGATGGTGAGAGATAAAGCATGACACAATAAGAGAAAGAAATAGGTTGACGGCAAAACAGAGAAACGGGTTGATGGCAAAAACAGAGTGGATGATCGATAAAAAAACAAATAAAGATAGTCAAAGGTGGGTGGACAGCAAAGACATATATAGCTAAATCAAAGTGACAGAGAAGGAGAGGAAAAACTCGACAAGGCCAAAAACAGACCACCGGGGAAGGAGAGAAAGCATGACCAAAAGTATTGTCGACAGTAAAGAGAGAGAAAAACAGAGAGACGGTTGAAGATGAGACGACCGAAGAGGGGTTAAGTGAAAAACGGTCGACTAAAATAAAGAAAAGAGGAGACGGTTGAAGGGGCTGGACGACTGGACAAAAGAGAAAAACCCGATATGACCAGAACAACGAGTGGATGATCGATGAACAGTGACTGACAGTAAAGGGAGAAAATCTAATATGGCCAAAGGAGGTGTGAAATGGACAGGTGAGGGCAGGCCATGAAACAGTAAAGTTGTGAGACAAGGAGACGGTGAGATAGTGAGATAGTTAAAGTAGGAGTTATGTGAGACAACGTATAGAAGAAATTTGGTGAAGCATTGAAAGCACTCAACATATTTTCAGATTTCTTCAAGAGAGGTTAGAGAGCATTGTGGTGAACTTCTAAGCGACAGTGGAGCATCCTTTCAATTCAACAGAGGTAAGATAAGGTAGAAGAAGGGTAGACACAGTAAGTGACACTCTTTGTATTGTACTTGCTTAGTAATTGCAATATTGAAAGGACAAAAGGATTAAGATATCCATTGTAACTGGAATTCTTAAGTATGGTGGATTGTCTCAGTAAGGGAGAGTCCCTACTACCGTGGATGTACATCACGTTGACGGAACCATGTAAATCTCATGCGTCCTTAATTTGCTTTACGTTCTGTGTTTTGAATTGAGTTGTGAACAGTTAAAGTATCAGCCAACCCATAACCTAACGAAGATCTAAACAAGAATATCTAAATTATTTATTAGACAAGGTATCTGAAAGGTGACTTGGGGACTATTGTGATTAGTAAGTAGCAATAAATCCACCTTAGTGAAGTCTGAGAAAGAGTTCGCTTTTAAGAAGAGATTGAAGTTGTTCACTTACTTGCTAATTGTGAATTGTGGTGATACTGATTCACCCCTCTCTCAGTATTACAAACTAGTAGATCCTAGGGAGAAGTCGGAAACTTCAAACTTAAGATATAAAATATAAATTTTTCATTATAGTGTGTTGTTCCCACAGCCCTGTATGGATTGTAATTGTTGTCAACCAAATTTAAGTGTGCAATTAATTTGATATAGAGGGGCAAGAAAGTAAAGCCGCATGAAGGGGTAAGAGAGTAATTTGAAGCTACATGAAAGTGCAAGAAAGTAAAACCATAACTTTGCAAGAGAAAACAAAAGAAACCTTACACAACAAAAAATTGATCAGTCGTTGGAAGAAGGAGAAAAAAAATTAGCAACGGCAAAAATAGACAATCGGCGGAAACACAAGAATGGCCAAACAGAAGAAGGAGAGAAAAACCCGATACAGCCAAAATTGGGGTGGAGGTAAAGAGGGAAATGACCAAATAGAGTGATCGACTGTAAGAGAGAAAATGACGTATGACTGAAGAAGAGTGATGGTAGAATAAAGGCTAGATGATAGGACAAAGAAAAGCAGACCACCGGCAGAAAAGGGAAGAAATCTGTGACGGCCAAGTAGGTGAACGGAAAAGACACAATACGACTAAAATCAAATCAAGGTTGGATGGTAGAATAGGGGTTACAAAAGAGAAAAAACAAAGACGGCCAGAACAGAGGTATGGATGGCAAAGATAATCGAGAGAGCAAAACGTGAAAGACAACCGGAATAGCAGACAGTAGAACGTACATCAGCGTAAGACCAGAACATGTGTTGGCGTGAGACCAGAATGTGCTTCAACATGAGATTAGAACGTGCGACGGTGTGAGACTAGAACGTGAAACGGAGTGAGACTAAAATGTGCATCGGTGTGAGACCAGAACGTGAAACGACAGCCAGAAGCGTGAGTGTAAGCCGTGAGACGGTGGAAGTAGGAGTTGTGTGAAAAAACCTAGAGAAGGAATTTGGTAAAGCATTGGAAAGAACTCAACGTATTTTCACATTTCTTCAAGAGAGGTTAGAGAGTGTTGTTATAGACTTTTAAATGGTAGTGAAGTAGCCTATTTAATTCAACAAAGGTAAGACAAGTTAGAAGAAGGGTACACACAGTAAGTGACACTCTTTGTATTGTACTTGCTTGGTATTTACAATATTGAAAGGAACAGAGGATTAAGACATCCATTATAACTACATTATGAACATCGGGAGTACCACACTAGTATTCTTAAGTATAGTGAATTATCTCGGTAGAGGAAGAGTCCCTACCACCGTAGATATACGTTACATTGAAGGAACCACATCAATCTTTTGTGTCCTTACTTTGATTTACATTCTGTGTTTTGAATTGAGTTGTGAATGCAGCTAAAGGATCATTGAACCTATAACCTAAAGAAGACCTAATCAAGAACATATGATCTATCTAATAAGCAAAGTGTCTGAGAGGTGACTTTAGGGACTATTGTGATTAGTAAATAACAATAGATTTACCTTAATCGAATTTGAAAAAGAGTTTACTTTTGAGAAGAGTTTGAAGTTGTTTACATACCTGCGTATTGATGAGAGTTAGAGTATTAAATAAATAGAATACTTTGGCTTAAATTATCAGAGTGTGTTCTTAAGGGGTGTGATATTGATTCACCCCCCTCTAAGTATTACAAAGGGGGTCTTTGAGCTGTTTATAAGAGTTAGGTCAACCCTCCATTCTTAAGCTAGCTTTTGTGGTGGAGTTAGGGTTCAATTCCTTATCATGTGGTATCAGAGCCAAACCTTAGAGGGTCGGTGGACGCATGTACAAAAGTTCCCTACTACCGTGCTGATCGCCGACTAAGGTAGCATAGGCATGTGCAGTTTAAAGAGGTTGGGAATGATGTATCCCACATTGGTTCTTGAGAGGGTCTTTGGGTTGTTTATAAGGGTTGGGTCAATCCTTTATTCTCAAACTAACTTTTGTGGTAGAGTTAGAGTTCAATTCCTTATTAGCTAGAATATTAAATAAGTAGAATACTTTGGTTTAAATTATCAGAGTGTGTTCTTAAAGGGTGTGATACTGATTTTCTTCCCTCTCAGTATTACAGACTAGTAGATTTTAGGGTGAAATTAGGAACTTCATAGAGGATCAAATACCAAGTGGCATTTACACTTTTTTTTTTTTTGAAGTTTTTGGTTTTTAACTTCCTCTCTATGACGAAGTTTGACATTAGAAAGGAAAAGAAAATTCATGAACCTTATAAATGTAGGTATTGCACATTTCAATAGGTTATTTTTTAGGGAGAAGATAATAAGAAGGTAATAACTCTATAACAAAGTGGTATAAGAATTAATGTCTACGTGAACTTCAACGAGAACAATCTATCATAGTTTACTTTTGCATGTATTCATTTTCATTCCAATTTTTTTTTTAACGCAATTAGATATTTGAACATGTACTATAAATCATAATTCAATATACTAATTTTTTTAACAAAATATTAAAAGGTTAAAGTCCATAGTATCACGTTATCCTCATGTTTACTTATTGTGTGCTAAGCCACGAACTTGCACTTGCCATAATGGTTTTCAAATACGTCGAATACATATATAAGTGGAAATATTTTATGATATATTGGTTTTTCTAATTAGTTAGTTAGAATGCAATAATTACATAACTATTCTTAATGTAGATATGATTATGGTCAGATTCAGTTTGAGTTTTGATTAAAAATCGTTAGTTTGGCTAGATAAAAATTATTCCATTTTAATTTTAGGCCGATTGTAATTTTGGTTCGGTTTTAATTTCTAATTATTTGACTTTAAAAAAAATTAATAAGATTGAGAAAAAATATGGAATATTTCAATGGAAAAATTTTTAAAAATAAATAATTTAATTTGAATTATCAAGAAATTATTTTTTGTTAATTCATCCAAAAATTAATATGATTGGAATATAAAAATTAATTTTTTGAATTATTGAATTTGAAAGAGATCATTATTTAATTTTAATTTTAACAATTAAAAATAGTTTAATGTCATTAAAATTTAAAATTAAGAGAGTAAAAAATCGTGTTT
>JAHLGO010021101.1:4744885-4810811 GCA_020615895.1 Ceriops decandra | reverse complement strand
CCCTCCCCCAAGTCCCAGGCAGGGGCTAAGTTCTGAAGTAAAAGTTGGCGGCGTAGAGGGACGAATAGCGGAAGGCAAAAGAGAATGAGCCCAGGAGGAGGAGGAGGAGGGGGAGGAGGAGGAGGAGAAGAAGAAGGAGAAGAAGAAAGGGAGGGTTTCGAAGAATGGGACACCGATTTTTTAGACCAATTAATCCAAGTCGAAGAGCTCGCTCTCTCTTGTTCTTCCTCATCCATTAACGCTAACCCACCACCACCACCCCCGCAATCCTTCGCTTCTCTTTCTCTGCCATCCACTGCTGTGCTTACTTTCTCTTGTCCGCCCGCGGCAACATCTCGATGGGTTTGCCAACGACCGCATCACAGCGATCGTGTTAGTCACTCGCCGCCTCGAGAGCTCTCTCAGAGGGTAGTACATTCGAACGCCGGGTTCGATGCCGCTGCTTTCACTTCCTTGGCCTCCCATCCCGATTCCAAAGACGTAGAAATTGATGGCTTGAAGGTTAGGATTCTCTCTCTCTCACTCTTCTTTTTATGATAGAGCAAATTCATGAAATAGAAACCTCGGAGAAAATAACGAAGCACTCTCATTTGTTATTGAAATTTCTTGAACGATTTTTTTTTCTTTGTTTACATTAATTTTCCATACGACCAAGTAAGAGGAAAAAAGGTGCCGAAACAATTAATGAAAGTTCTGATTGAAGTATAATGTATTACAAATGACAGAAGGAGTTGGGATGTGTCTCGAAGCAGCTTGCTGATAAGGCATGTCTTCTTTGCACTTGGCAGTTTTACCCTTTTTTATGTTTGATGGTTGATAACTACGGTTGCACTTCTGTAATTTTATTTTATTTTTCTATCGATCAGAGGGTCTTTTCAGTTGTCGGATATATATTAGGAGCCGCCCATCCCATAAATCCCCTCCCCCCAAGTCCAGTGGTTTGGACATGGGACTTCCTATCCAGTGCTTTTGTAAGTTAAAATTGTCAGTCACAATAAATTGTTTTTTGGGTTGCTGCAATTTTAACTGGAGTGGCTCCTGTTCAGGGCATGATTTTTCCTGTCACCAAAAGGCATCCATAAAGTCATTGGTTGTTCTTTTTTCCCTCATTGAACCTGGCTAGAACCCAATGGAGACAGTTTTGGTTAGAGTTCTTGACTTGTAGTGTTTGGAAAGACTACAAGAACAGTTTTTGGGAATCCAAAGGGATTTGTTCCTTCCTACTAATCCAGTTTCAAACATTGTAAATCCAAAAGATGGTTTTAACTCAAGCTACCAACAAGTTGATGTATTGATGTAGATGGAAAATGCTTTTTACTTTTGAGGAGAGGGCAGGTGTTCCATCCTAAAATTCTTGTTAGGATTGAGCTATGCATTCAAGAATATAGGCCCGTTTCATTAAATCTGTGCTCTCAATTTCATACCATGAGTGAAGTCCTGCAGTGATGAGGTATTCTCATAAGTTTGCAATGGTTTCTATGGAGTATGGGCTAAGTAGCAACAACTCAGCATTTTTGTATTTTCAGTTAATCAATTTTTTCTAGTAACAACCAAGTGAATAAGCCACATTGCATAATTCTTGCACAATTTCTTTTGTTTGTGCATTTGCTTTTCCCTGTGTAGTTTATTGGACTCTTGAAATGACTATTTTCTCATTTTCTAGTTTGTTGGCCTATAATCTTAGTCTAATGCTGCAGCTTGAATATGATTATATTTCCATCATTAAGATTGTCTTTTAAGAAGGGCCCTATATATCTAAAATAATATTATTGCAGGAGCATGAATGCTTTGAACTTAGGAAGTATAAAAGGAGAAAAGAGGAACAGATTAAATCCGAAGAAAGAGTTTGGTGTGTGAATTGCGTGAGAAACTCGTGAGTATTTTCTTTCCAATATCTTCTTTTTGTAAATGTATAAGTTGTCTAGCAGTAGTGTTTATCATTTTCTTTAAAATATTATAGATTGATGCATTTCAAAACTTTAGTTTATTGGCATATAACTTTGATAGATGTATGCTTTTGAAAACATTTTTCTCCTTTTTTGTCCCTATTTTTTTCGACTTTGGATTTCTCGGATTCTTTAAAAATTATTCCACTGATCAATTTTTAAACATGAAAAGTATTACTTGTGCTGAATTAATGTAGACTACTGAGGTGAAAAGCCTTATTTATTTTGTCTTCATTTGGCTGGTTAAGTTCCTATAATGTAATGTGAATGTAATTTCAAGATAATTATGAAATTTATATAAGTTTTGCCCAATCATATTTGTGGATGCTTCCCAATGAATTCATCTTGGTTGAACTTTATCTTCTGACATATATAGCCTCTCCATGTAGTATGGGCCACATATAACACATATAACTGCCTAATTTCTGTTTACACTGACTTACATTCCAAGTCTAGCATAACAAACACTTTCAAAGATATATATACTAGCTTGTGTGAATGTGAACTGGTATTACTGACAGGGAGTGTGGAGCTTGGGCTGTGGATACTCATGGGATTGCTCGGCAATCCAGGAATGGAAAAGGTTTAGATGATCAAAATGGTTTTCAGAATGATACAGGAACAATGTGTGAGTTGGATAAATTTGATGCTGATGGAATTTTCATTTTCCTGATTTTTGTTTGTGTTCTTTTCCCTTTTTTCTTTTTATGATCATGTTGATACATGACATCTCCTTTTTTAAGCATCTTTTTGATTTTTTAAGTATTTGTCTTTGTTAGCTGCTTCTTCGTCTAAGACTATAGGAGTTCAGGTGGGAAAAGCTGATGATTTTAGTGAAATAGATGATGGCTTATTTTCTGGTCTTGGTCTTTCTGAGAAGTTGCTGGGCATATGGGGCTGCACAAGTGACCAAGTGCTGGGAAGAAATCTGATCTCCAAACTGGTCATGGTTTGTCCAACAGATTTTCATGTTCTTTTTGGGTGCATGAACATGAATATGTCCTCCAAAATACCAGTGGGCTCTGTGGCAGGTGATAGCTCTTCTCACATATTTTTGCAGTGCCATATGGGCCATTTGCACGCTTTTGAGGCTACAAAAGTATTTGACCTGCACTCTTTGTTGACAAAGGTAGAGCTGTGATATTGTCAAATTTTTGCAGTCCTTTTTATTTGATACCTATAGCCTTTTAACCCTTTTACAACCATGAAGGCAAACCTATATTTCATTTAAGGATGATCTTCACCTTATGTTTGACATACAGTACAACTATTTGATTATTAGTCTTTCTCCTTATTCATTGTTCTTCTGCAATTCAGATCGGTAATGGACTGCTGCCATTGGAGGCTTTGATTGCACCTTTAGTTGATCTCTGTAATCTTGAAAATGTGAGTTACTTAAGCTGCTTTTTGCATTCATTTAAATTCTGGTTAATGTTTCTTCCAAAGTGGGTCTTGGAGACTGTCCTATGCTATGCCTTTTATGGTCAAAGGGGCTGTCCTTGCTTTATAAATAGTTGCCTTTGACATTTTTCCCTCTTCATTTGTTTTGCTAAATTGTGCCGCCATTTGGCAAGAGAGATCCATATTTACATTTTCATTCTGTTTTTTATTTTCACCCTACTAGGGTTTGTTATTGGGGAGTGGGGGAGGTGGGGCTTGTAGGGATGTTGGCCTTTGTATGCAAACTAATGATATTTAGGCTTTAAAGAAATCACAATTAGCTAGGTGCCACCGCTGGAGCTCACTGTTACTCGAATTTGGCCTTGGGTCCTTCTCAATATGCAATTAAATGGGCCTGAACTGTTCACCTGGTGGGATTTTGTCCCTTTGTTTTGGAATCTGGCAGCTTATTCATTGTGTTTGGCAGTAGTGGCAGGTTGAAGGCTGAAAGTTTTTGTCCATTATGTTCTCATTTATGGTTTGGTGTCATGTCTGTAGCAACATTCTGGGTTTTCATGCCCTTCAAATCAGCTAAAACACTTGGCTAACCACTAAAACTGGGTCCTCACAGTTCATGTATAACCATGATTTGCATTGTATATAGACACCCTGTATTGTGGATTAATCTTCATACTCTCACCTTATTTTCTGTGAATTCAAGATAACATAGGATTCTTGTGACACTTGTAATAGCAATGTATGATATTGGTTTGTGGTGTTTATAGCTTTGGAATGAGGAGATAAATGATGTCTTCAATATTTGCATCAAATTCACCTTGGAATTTTTCTAAAACTTGCCATATTGCTTGTTCAATATATCACAAACTTAACATTGCTGCCAATAAATTTGTGCGTTGGTATAAAAAGCAAGATTTATTTTTTAAAAATAAATATGCTGTTGCAGACCATGTTCAGCCTGATATTACAGGACTAAACCTCTTCTTTTGAGAACTTTCCTCGTTAGAAAATGCCTGCTGAACTCAAACATGACTCCTTGTATTTTTGGTGAAAGCTTAAGTTTATTTTGAATTTGAAATTTTGAAGATTTTTATATAGTGCTTGATGAGGTGCTTGAAATTGGTAAAGTGTTGAAACACAAACTATGCCTAATTTTATCCTCCTTATTTAATTTTTTTTTATTTTGGGTATTTTCTTCAATCCAAATATTCATGTTTGTTAAGATGAGTATCTTCTAAAAATATCAAACATTTGGAGTGACTGAGGTTTTCTGATGGCTTGATTAAAGAATGAGTCAAGTTAAGAATTCTGCTGTTTTTTGCTAGCAAGTAACATTTACAGAGTGTTAATGAATCAATTCTTTGTTGTCCAGGCTCCTATTGTTCGTTGTTCTATGCATATCTTGCATGTGTTTTTCAAACATCTGTTCAGTTTGAGAAGAAGATTGGAACTAAGGTATGGAATTTTGCAACTCATGTATTCTTTGGTTTTTTGATAGACGTGAAATGGAGGCTTGGGATAATAAATGCTAAATTGACAAGATGAAGTTGACTAGAGGCAACTTAATGTATTATTTTTACTTATTTTGTCTTGGATCAAGATATATACAATTTTAAAAGTTATTTTGCTGCTGTTAAAGCTATAATTTAATGTGAAGTTTTCCTCCTTGTCTAAAATGGATAAGGAGTAGTGCAATATATTTAGGTGAAGGTTTCCATGTTTCACTTGGAATAGCAAGGGCTTGGCTTTTTCTGGTGACTTGTACTGCTGTATCTTGTGTAGTAGGAGGTTGAAATTGAATTGACTAAGGGAAATTAAAGAATCCCTGGAAACGCATAAGGATAATAGAAGATGTTTAGCACAAGGGCTGAAGGCTAGTCAGTTAGGTTAATGTTCCAGATAATATTGTAGTTTGCTTGATGCTAGATGTTTCCTAGTATGTTACATTAATTTAGACCATTATACCATGTCTAGTTGCTAACAAATATGCAAACCAACTTTTTTATTCTCATCAAATTCATAAAATCTTTGTTGAACAATCTCATTTTGGTTGGAAGGATGTGACTGATCTTTGTAATAGAACTATGAACATCCTTGGACTTATAGACCTACAGTGACACAATACAATACTAACAGAAGCTTGAATTGGCTTTCACTGAACTTAATGAGGACTTTTTAAAAAATATTTTAAAGGAAAATTATTTCTTTATTTTCTTGGCTATTTGATTTACCTTTTTACACATGAAATTTGAAACTTATATGCATGTGTGTTTTGTGAGGCAAGACACAATGTTTATTTTAATTCTAAATGAACTTATGTTTAGTACCAATGCTCAAGGTGAGTGATTGAGCATTGTTTATTATTTTATATTGATATCATAGGTCATTGAAGTGTGAGCCTTGATGTAACGGTAAGGTTATTTCATTGTAATGTCATAGGTGCAAGTCACGGGACTGCCTTTATGTAAAAACAGGAATGAGGATCCATGCATTTTATCCTTCCTCAAATCTCATGGCATGTGAGTCTTTTGTATTTGACTTTTTGTTTTTTAATATATTCATATTATAGGTCGCTGGTTCATAGATTATAGTTTAGCTTAGCACTTTTGTTCTTAAAGACCTTTAGCAACCCAATAAGATACCAGTTGAAGCTTGAATTGGCTTCAACTGAACCTAATGAGTAATTTTTACAAAACATTTTAAAGGAAAATTCTTTCTTTTTCTTTTGGCTATTTGATTTATGTTTTTTCCACGTGAAATTTTAAACATATATGCATGTGTGTTTTGTAAGACAAGACACAATGTTTGCTTTAATTCTAAATGAACTTATGTCTAGCACCAATTCTCAAGGTGAGTGATTGAGCATTGTTTATCAGTTTATATTTATATTATAGGTCAGTGAAGTGTGTGAGTCTTAGTGTAATGGTAAGGTTACTCTATTGTGACTTGTAAGTCACAGGTGCCAGTAACAGCCTTTCTATAAAAACAGGGGTATGGCTGCACACTTTTTATCCTTTCTTAAGTCTTGGTGTATGAGTCTTGTGTATTTAGATCCTTTTTTTTTTTTTTAAATTCACATTATTGGTCATTGGTTCATGGATTATAGTTTAGCTTAGCACTTTGATTCATATATCAATCTCTTTTAAATTTTCTTTTTCAATTATTTGGAGCTTGGGAAGTTTGGATAAAATTGTTTGATGCTAAGTTACAATCACTCCTAGTTACTAGCCGTCAGTTTGAAGTTTTAAAGCTTCTTTGCTTCATGGATTTTATTTATATTTTGGGGGGTTTGTATTTGATTTATCACCTACTCGTGACATTCCTGACTACCCATGTACCCAAGAAGAAAGTACTTGAAACCCAAAATATTGAAATTCAAAGTAACCAGATAACTAGTTGACTTGAAAGCTGATATGACCTAAACACAAATGATTCTCACCTGAGTGATCCAAAACCCAGAAGAGCTGAAACACAAGGAACCCAAAGCCTGCAGTGGCCTGACCCTCACCTAATTAAACCTTCATTTTCCACCTTTCACTTCAAGTAAGAAAGAGGGCTGAAAGTAATCACTGCCTATGAAAGAGGGACAACTTGTCAGCACAGCCTCTCAAAATTCATTTGTTTTCTGATTATAAAGTGTTTTAGTGAGATCAAAAGGTGACACAGTTAATTATGTGCATAAATGGCAGTGTCAGTGTTGATATAATAGTATTGTGTGATTGTGCCAGGTAGCAATTGGTAATTTCAAACAGGTGCCACCTTAATGTAGTTCTTCAAGTAGTGGTGCAATATATTAATGCTATGAGCTATTTCTTCTGTTCTCTCTTATAACTTATGGGAGTGTTTGGTTCTTGTTTAAACATTATGGATAGTTGGTCCTCTATGTTGGCCATGGGGTGGCATTACTTTGGCAAGAGGAACTAGTACTTGCCTATGCATGTGCCCTGGTATTTTGATGTGATGATGTTCTTAAAAATGTGCTTTCAAAAGTTCCTGCTTATGTTGCTGTGCTTATGAACTTTGATGTGATCTTTCCAGTGCACTCTACTCAGGGACAATGCCCGGGTCGAGGGACTTTTGTCTGGTAAAAGCACCAATGCTAGAGGCATGTACAGTGCGAGCAAGGAAGCGGCTTTTTCTGCAGGCTGGGGCTGTTTGGCAAATACATCTCTTGATCCACAGCACTTGTTTAAGGAGGAATTCATGAATGCTGATTTTGCAATGTCACTTTCTTGTATGGACTGGGTTTATGTATTTCAGTCAATGCTTCAAATTGCTGTGAAGAATACTGAAGAATATCTAAGATTGGAGGCACTCTCCATAATGAATGCTGTTCTGATGAGAAGCAATGCATTCACAGAAAGGGAAAAGTGAGTTCTCTCTTATCAACTTGTAGCAACATCCCAACAATGGACAATTCTTATAAGCCATTGTATGTTTTTGGCTTGAACAGGTTTGGTGGTGCAGTGGTGTTTGAGGGCATTGCACAATTGCTGAAAAAGGATGCTGGCTCACATGTACAAAAGAAAACTCTTCGTATGCTGTACTTGATACTAAATTGTAAGCCCATGCTTTGTCTCTTTCTTTTCTATTTTCTTCTTCATTCCTTCCCATTTCCTTTCTCTCTTCCTGCAGAGGGAAGAGAGCAAAAATAAGGACCAATTGTGTGGAGGAATTAAAGCAACTTATTTCTTCCTCACAGAAAATATAATGGAACTGGTTAGGGGCTAAGGAATAGATAATATAGCATCTGATCTGTAAGTTTTAATAGTGTCTTGCTTGCATCTGTATTTAAAATAAGTCACTTTTGGCAAAAGTCCCAGCCAAGTAATTATAGTCACTTGTGAGGGAATTAATGGGAGAAAAACAGCTCGAAGGTACAAAATTTCTGTATGCTGTCCTCATTTCAGAAGAATTGGCAGATTTGAAAATTAAGGACAGGTGTTAGTCCCTTGAGCAGGGAAGATGGTGCAATTTTTAAGATGGATAATTTAAGAAGCATTTGACACTTTCAACACGAGTGTACAAATGCTCCAGTTAAGAGGGTGGCCACCAGGAGGACAGTAAGAGGATAGGAAGAGGACAACCTAAGTTGAGCTGAAATCTTTGGTTAGGGAAAATTTAGATCAATTACATCTCATGTCAAACTTAATCCGTAATAGTATAAATTGGCAAGAAAAGCTTCATGTGGTTGGCTCCCATTGAATTTTGGATAAAGGCCTTGTTTCTCTTGTGATTTTGTTATAGATTCTTGGGACTAAATGGAAGAGATGAATAATTGAATTTATTTCTTACCTACTATTTATATCCTGGCAGGTAATTCACCTGCAAAACTGTATCACTCAAGTAGGGGGCAAGGTTGAAATCATTAGATAGATTGGATCCTCCTTGTGGAAATACGCCAAACCATCCAATAATTGACATCAGTTTTGGAACCCTTGTTCTGTCCGTCATTTGTAATTTAGTTCCACCATCAGAGTTATTACAAGCACTAGGCACCTGGGCTATTCTTGTAAATTAACTTGTGAACCCTATCATAAAAGGAGCAAAATTGTCAAGCATGTTTCTATGTCATTAGACTGTAAGGATAATTGGCCACCATCACATAAAAGTAGGCATCTAGATGCCAAAGTTTCCAACATTATGCGGTTTGGGAAATGGGCTAGATGTACACTGTCTTACCTTTTTTTGCCTTAAACTTATCTTCATAAAGACAATGTTTCATGATCTGAACTAATGTCCTCCACATTACATTATAGTAATCTTACCGTTACTCCAAAGCTAAACCCTTCATCACATGAACACTAAGGTAAAAGGGAAAAGTAGTTTGGGAAAATAAAAATAGTCTTCCACAAATACGCTTACATCCATGGTTCAGAGACACTCATATGCCTTTTTTTGTATAACTCCTCTCTCTATCTCTCTCCCCTGCTCACACACACACAAGAGTTACTCTTCTATTCCTACCCTACTCATCTCTTTTATTTATTCCCCCCTCTCCCCCTCCCAACCTTAAAAACGAAAAAAAAAAAAAAAACCAAAAAGAAACATCCCATTAATACATAAGACAGTTTTTTCCTCATCCACTGCATGTCTCTTCCTTATTATATATTTATATTAACACCGAGTTACCCAAGAGAGAGCTTTGTGCCTTAGTGCCCATGTAAAGGGTTATATTGCATTAAGGGTGTGTAGAGATTTTAACGACACAATTCCATATCAGTGTTTTAATCAGTGTAATCTATCATGTGGAAGTCTTATACACTGGGACACTCCATTCTATCAGATGGGACATAGGTTGTTATGCCTAATAAATTTCCAAGATAAGGGTTTCTAGGATCACTCCTTTCTCTTTTTTTTTTCATAGAATTTTTTATATTGGAGCATGTCAATGGCTAATTATTGATTTGAAATTTTGAATTGGGATTGGGCAGTTTGTATTGTCAATCGAAAGTACTTTGGGGAATTAGTGAATCTACCAACTGGTAGTCTCCTATAATATCATTATTATATATGTAGGTTAAGAGAAGTACAGAATGACCAAACTACCTACCTACTTAAAATATATTTCTACAATGTTTTACTCATATTATGTTAGCAAGCAATTCTGTCATGCTCTTGAGTTGTAACTTCAAACAAGTGATTAATCTTCCTTTTAATCTATGTGGATAAAAGTATACTGCTGTTTCCTAGAAAAAATTTTGTGTTGAAGTGTGTGGTATCTCCATGCATAGTGGCCTAGGGCATTCTGTGGATGCAAAGCATGTTTGACTCTATGAAAAGTGACTAATTTGAGTTTGAATTTGAGTCTTCAACAAAGGAGATTATGTCCTTTAGATCTGGGCTCATACTGGTTGTATCCATGTTAATCTTCTTTTGTCTTCTTGCGTTCCCCTTCCCATTTCTTGAGTTTAATATTTAAAATTGTTTTATTTATTTATATCTTAAGCTCTATTTTCTCTGTTAAAGGTCCGAAACTGCTGGGCATATTTTGCTCTGGTTGTAAAGTGGGTGAGGGTGATGATGCTGTAAATGATGAGAGAAACGCTTCTTCATTCAAAGAATTCAGCTTCATCCTTGATGGCTTGGCAAATTGTCTGTCTTGCTGTGGAAATTGCTTCCAGGTGGGCATGATATTTTATTTCATTTCAATAGAGTTTGATGCTTGCATGCAGCGGCAGAGTATTATTGGTTTTCCATATGCAAGAAAAAGCAGTGGCATTACACTTGTATAAAACACTCCTATCTGTTGCATAGACCAGTTGGCTTTGACTCATTGTTGAGTTATCCGCTAGATGGCACTTGCCTTGGGTATCTTCAAATTGTGCTAATGGATTCAAGCTCCTGGTCTTCTAGCTTGGAAATTTTAGGACATTTGTATGTAAAAGAAATCTACATCAATTATAATTTTTTTCAAAAAACTATTTTGGGTGCTCTTTTTTGTAATATGCTTATCGCAAGAGTTTTGAGGTGTTGGCATTTGGTACTGAGGAACTTGCTGTGGTCCTGTTGCTCTGTTTTCCTTTAAATGTAACTGATAGACATGTTAATTTTTGCAAAATGCAATATATTAGACCATAATTGGTGCAATTTTGCAGGACATAGAACTCCGCAAAAGAGCTGTTAATTTCCTTGCTTTTTTAGCCTCATCTGGGAAATCTGGCTTTGAAATTCTGGTGGGCCACAGCTTAACAGGGGCGCCAAACTTTATTGTGCTAATTTTAAATGTGTTGGTCTCGGAAATAGATGCAGAAGTATCTGTCCCTGTTGAACCAGCAGAAAGAATTAAAGCAAGGTGAGTGTACTAAACAAATGGGATCTTTTATAGCATCTCAGAATTAGAGCTTATAATGTCATTCGAAAAAGAACTCAGTATTAAATCTATGCCATGTTGGATCAATTATTATGCCCTAGCACAAATGTGACAACATGCACTGATATGTGTTTTGTCTTCTGCAAATCTTAGAAGTTGATTCCCTGTGTGCAAGATAGATATTGCATCTAGTTAAATTTTGTTTTTTTCACTTGTATTCTTAGAATTCCTATTTGTGGGTTGAGAATGCTAATAGGTGTAGTAGACGTGAGAAGTGGGTGCCTGCATGTTACCTCAATGGTGCAAAATCTTGACAATTTCTATGCATTGCTGAAATCATTCTCTTTTCATCATAGGTTCTTTTGCATGTTTTGTCCCTTGACTGCTTACTGTGCTGTCAAATTGTTCTTTGCATGCAGGACCTTGCTGATAAGGGAGGCGCTGATATTACTGAATAGACTTGTGTCAAATCCTGGGTACTCATCCACTGTGTTGTGCATTTTAACAGCTGCTAGGGATATTGCCAGTTTGACCATTGATATAGCAAGCAGGTTATCCCAAAATGACCACAGACCAGGGCCATTGGACAGCATAACGTGGAAAATAAGGGAGATAGAAATTCCCGATTTAGCTCGTGTATTTAAGAAAAGGGTCTGGTCTTATTTGGGAGATAAGATATCATAAAATGGATCCGTGGGAAGCTTGACTTTTGTTTTGGAAGATGGCCATGGATGGTTTGCTAGTCGTCAAAGTTATCTTATTCGGTGGGGTCTAACTCACTTTTGAGTTTTCCGCTTTATCCGGAAAGTTTTGGCAGACCCTGCCAGATTGAATCTTGTGTAACCTTGACCCAAGCATTTAATAATTTGCCGGAGAATAAATACTCAGTGCCTTAATGGCATATTCATCCTCGAGAATTTGTGATGTTTAGTTAAAGAACATTGCTTTCATGGGTACCGGACCAGACCAAAGTCTATTGCTTCCTTGGGTTATATTCTATGCTTGGGATTCCGTCTTTTGCCTTGAAATCCTTTTTGGATATTCATAAGTGAGGGGCCGAAGTATTTAACGATGTACCTTGTAAAAACAAAAAATGAAAAGGTTTTAACGGTGAGCAGCGTCGCTGATAGATCGGTCGGCGTGTTGTGACTTGAATCATTGATTTGCCGCTGACCATTCTTTTAGATATCGACATTATGAGTGTCACGCATTATTATCTTTTCTTTAAAAAGTAATTTGTTGGAATATGTAGTATTCACGTTTATATAACACAATATCTTCTTCTTACAAAATTTATCGACATTTTTGTCGATGTTCTTAAATACGTATTGAGTTAATGAAATTGGGATTCTCAGCATTTTGCGCTAAGTTGAAGGTCTCACAGTAGATAGGGGTAAGCTTTGACAGGGCCATCACCTTTTTCTACCGGGAGTTCTTGGTATTCTGTATCAAGTAGAGGATTTCATGGCAAATAAAGGTAAGTTCTAATGCTATTTGTTACAAGATTATTACCTCTCCTTAAAAAAACTAAGTTATTAAGATATTTATATGATTTAATTTTATTTTTTTTGACAATGAGAGAATTAGGTACTGTATATGTGTTACAATTAATAACATGCCTAACATTTTTATTCTTTCAAAAATTCTCAATACACTTTGAAAAAAAAAAAAAACTTAAGATTATGACTAACATTGTTTTAAAAAATATTGTAATTCTAGTATAACTTTGTTAAACGCTCATTAGCTATAATTGAAAATAAATTTCTAGTTTAGTTAATTATAACTTATGCTTCATTTCATTGGCAGTTACTGCTTCCCCGATGATTATTCCTACAAAGCATTTGCTGGTGAAGAAGGCTTGTAAACGGCGCACGTCATCTAATTCATATCCATAAAATTACTGGTGTCAAATTGGTTCGGTGAATTTCAGTCGGTTATTCTAAGTTTGGATCATTTTCTAGTTTGGGGTACTTTAGTGAGAGAGGAATTCGGGTCGGACGAGGCTCGACTCATAAGTTAAAGTACTATTTTTCAGATTAATTTTTTGTCCGATTTTTATTTATTTCACATAGAGCAGATGAAAGAAATATTATCATTTATTTTTATTTTTTATCTAATAATTTACATTAAATGTATATAAATATACAAGATAAATGACACATGCAAGTTTATATATATATATATATTTATGTGTGATAGAAATTATATCTTTTATGCATAAGTAATAAGGAATCATTTCGACTTTTTGCAGGCCAGGGCCCATCGACAATTGAAACTCAGCCCCGCTTAGAAGCTGAGGTCTACTGCTAAGTATCAGCTCAACTCCGAAAGGTCAAATAAGAGTTTGGTCAGCTCAACTTTAACAAATAACACTCTTTAAAGTCTAGCTTTCCATCATATTAATCTTTAAAGCCCACTTATTTGAATCAATATAAAAAGAGAATCAATGGCTGATATATAAGGTAATGACATTTCAATTTATTCAAACTTAATCTCTACTCTACTTACTTTTCAAAAAATTAACATGGGCATTAAAGTGCTGATATTTGAGACAACTCTAACCTTAGTCTCCTTTGTTTTGCATATTATTTATTAAGGCTAAAAAAATGCATTGGGGCATGATGCTATTTGTGAAAATGATATGTCATATATATATATATTTATGATTATGGTTCTTCACAAAAGGACTAAGGACCACAACATTATTCAACATTCTCTTGTGTTAGATAGATGGAACCAATTGAGCATTATACACTCCTTATGTTCCTTCCCTTTTCACTTACATAGGATGCATCTAACACAATGTCCTCACCTTAAAGTCTTAATGTTAATTCTTTATCTCATTCATTTTAATGAAGACCTTTTTAAAACTTGGAGTTAGATGGAATACAACTTCCACCAATTAAACATTAGGAATGGTGACAACTTTGCATATTATATCATTGGAAAACTAAATAAAGGCATTCATAATAAGTTTTATTGTGTTCATTGCATCATAAGGTATTAATATTATTGTAGGCCTTAACATCATGTCAAATAAGGCTTAGTTAGGAGACCTTTTGTGAAAATGTTCATATTATAGTACAAGGCAATTAAGTAGAGCAAAACTAAAAGGGAATCTCTTAAGCTAGAAGTTGAGGCCTAAATCCTCCTAAGGAACAATACCTAAAAAGGGTACACATTTAGGCCATTCCCAAATGTGATCAACATTCATCTCATACAATTTCGTGGGACTTCTTGTTTGAACTCTCTTTTCTTTCATGTTAATGTCAACAAATATCTTGAAGACCTTGTCTCACAACAAAATGTTAAGAGGCCATCAAGGAAGGAAATGATGGATTTGAAGGTCTATTTCATCTTATCAATGGAATGATTAGTATTGCCAATAATTAAAAAACATGCAAGAATAGGTAGCAACTTTAAAAAGCTTAGAGTGCATTATGGTAAGAGAGTCACAAAGAGGCCTTGAGCTACCTTTTTTTTAAGGAAATTAAAAATGCTTTGATTCAAGGCAAATTCAAACTTTTTACACCAGACACTTAAGATGAGACTAAAGATTCTTTAGAGCCTTAAAGTCAATTTCAAACTTTAATGCCACTCTATATAACCTTAGATGCAATTATATGAAAAACCTTTTCCATTATCCTAAAGAATGTTGAACAATGTTAGTATTTTGAGTCTTAATCTCATTTTATTAAGAATACTAAGCAATTAGGGCACTTATTTATGGTAAGGTTCATTACTAATAAGAGATGCAAGTAGAACATTTTGGCCTTTATCAAATATTGATAAAGGCCAAATAAATCCTTTTAAAAATTGTGGTCCATTTTACATGGTAATGCTCAATGTGGAAGACTAGTAGCTTAAAATTTCTATGGATAATTTTATGAGTGGTAAGACATCATAAAAGTGTTTCCTTAGTTCCTTTTTAAGGTGATCATAAGTCACCTAAGGCTCACTCATTTCATCTTAGGCTTTGTCAATCTCCTCCACTTTATAAACCTTATACCTCTCATCATAAGGTTAACAAGATCTTATGTTAGGACATAAGAAGTTTCAAAATCCATCCCCATAGCATAATCTCTATAATTATAGCTAGAGGCTTCAAAGTGTACTTGTTATACCTCTCCCTTATGGTAAGGCTTTCTAAAGATCTAAGATAAGAATTTATTGGCTCTAACTCTTAAAAGGTACATCCAAGATGTTGCAACACAAAAAAGTACTACAACTTGCATAAGGATTTTGACCATAACATTGATAAGTGTTAAAAATAGATTAATGAACCATAAAAAAGACCCTACAAAGTGCATTGACACATTAAGTGACTAAGAGAGTAAATAAGCTTATTATACAAACTAAGGCCAATAGAGTCCTTAACATCTAGGAGAAAAGAATTTATGATAATGAAAATGATGTTTTAATTACCTTTAATGACCTATATTAGACTTGAATTAGGTCATTTACATATGTGTGAGGCCTTTTTTGGGTCTTTATTTTTATAAGGCATAAGATAAATATTGTTTTATAAAACATGTCAAAAAATTTTCATTTCTAATATGAGATAAAAGTCTTTTAAAATATCTTTATTTTCAATAAATAGTCCTTTCACTCTCACTTTTAACTTCTTCACACACATCATTATCAATATGCATCATAGCATCACCTTCAGCAACAAGGATGAAGCTGTTAATAACAGATTCAAAAATATCTAGACCAAGTGCCATCAAATATGGGAGCATTTTATTCTTCCATAACTAATAATTTTGCCCATCAAAGTGGAAATGCCCTTACTATTAATACTATTTATCTTATCCATGATATTAATTAGCAATAGAGATAAAAATTCACAGTAGTAGCAAACAACTTCAGATCAAAGCAAGCAAAATGGATCAATAGAGGGAACCAACTTTAATACCATTTAATGAGGACCTTTTTAGGTCTCACACTAAACGGGGGAAGGGATGAATCAGTGTGAGATGCTCGTTTTTTACAAATTTTTTCAGATTAACTTCTGTGACTTGTTAGAGTCAATGATCCAATGTTTTATCTTTCTTCTTTATATGAAAGTGGTCGTACAGATATCAATTAAATACAAGTATCAGAGGACATATAGAGATTTTTATGTGGTTTACTGAAGTTCCTGACTTCTCTTTATAATTTATTAGTTTGTGATACTGAGAGGGGGGGTGAATTAGTATCACCACAATTCGCAATTAACAGGTAAGTGAACAACTTCAACCTTTTCTTAAAAGTGAAATTTTTCTCAGACTCGACTAAGGTAAATCTATTGCTACCTACTAATCACAATAATCCATAAAGTCACCTTTCAGACACCTTGCCTAATAGACAATTCAGATGTTCTTGTTTAGGTCTTCGTTAAGTTATGGGTTGGTTGATACTTTAGCTACATTCACAACTTAATTCAAAACACAGAACGTAAAGCAAATTAAGGACACACGAGATTTATGTGGTTCCATCAATGTGACGTACATCCACAGTGGTAAGGATTCTCCCTTACCGAGACTATCCACTATACTTAAGAATTCTAGTTACAATGGATGTCTTAATCCTCTGCTCCTTTCATTATTACAATTACTAAGCAAGTACAATATAAAGAGTGTCACTTACTGTGTCTACCCTTCTTCTAGCTTGTCTTGTCTTTGTTGAATTAAAAGGCTACTCCACTACCACTTAAAAGTTCATCGCAATGCTCTCTAACCTCTTTTGAAGAAATCTGGAAATACGTTGAGTTCTTTCCGATGCTTCGCCAAATTCCTTCTCTAGGTTGTCTCACACAGCTTCTACTTTCACCGTTTCACGGTCTTATTTGTCTCCTATTTCACGTCTCACGACCTACCTTACATTTCTGGTTTGGTGTTACACGTCTCACGTATCACCCGTCCATTTCTGGTTTTCTTCCAGCCGGTGGTCTCATGCCTCACGCCTCCATTTCTGGTTTTCTTCTAGCTGGTGGTTTCATGCCTCATGCCTCACTTGTCCGTTTCTGGTTTTGGCCGTGTTTTCTTTTTCTTTCCTGTTTCTTTCCTTTTTGTCGACTCTGATTTGGCCGTGTTTTCTTTTTTTCTCCTTCTCGTTAACTCCTATGTTCTGGCCCTATACCTCTTTTTTCTCTCTTCTAACGGCTGTCTCAATTTTTCTCTTTTTTGACTAGATTGTCTCTCTACCTCTTTGTCATGTTGTCTCCTCGCTGACCGCTAGTGTGTTGTTCCTCACGAATTTCTCTCTCTTGCCATCATATGGTTTTATCCTTGCTGTGTTGAATTTTTTTTGTTTTTCAACCCTTGTTCTGCTATGGCCGTCTCCTCTTTTCTTTATTTTTGCAGATCATTAGTCTTCCCTCTTCGTCCACCCCTCTTCGGCCATTCTCGGCTTTTCTTTCTTTCGTCGTCCACACCTTTGTTCTGGCCGTAAACCTCTTTTCTCTATCTTTCAATGACTATGTTTTCTCTCTCTTCCAATGGCTGTATTTTCTCTCTCTTGTGTTTATGCCGTGTAGGGTTTGGTGCTAGCCGATCACTCTAGGTTTGTCAAATGTTCAATTGCCAACCAACACTTTTTCTCTTCTTCATCTGTTCGATTGTATATGTTCCATGTAGGGTTTTTTTATAAGGTTTTACTTTCTTACCCCTCTATGTAGCTTTAAATTACTCTCTTGCCATGTAGCTTCAAATTACTCTCTTGCCCTTTCATGTGGTTTTACTTTCTTGCCCCTCCATGTAGTTTCAAATTACTTGCACACTTAAATCTAGTTGACAAAAATTACAACCCATACAAGGCTGTGGGAACAATAATCTCCCCCTTTGTAATTGTTGGCAACACTCATAACAAAAACTATTATGCAGCAATTACAACTTCCCTTAAATATGCACTCCCCCTTTTTTAACAGCTCCCCTTGTATTGTTGCTTCTCTCTCTCTCTGCCAACCAATTACAAATCTAAAAAATGCGCAAAGTAGAGATGGAGGATTCACTTGAACTTCAAGCTTGAGGAGGCATTTGCACAGATAAATTCAATCTGTGCTTTTTAAATAGCTTTGTAGATAGAGGTTTAGTTAGAATATCTGAAATTTGATCTTTAGTGCCAATATACTCCAACTGAATTGTACCTTGTTCCATTTAATCTTTGATGAAGTGATACCATATGTCAATATGCTTGCTCCTCAAATGTTGAACCAGACTCTTGTTGAGATCAATAGCACTTTGATTATCACAAAGTACACTCACTAGTAACTTCATTTCAACACCTAAGTCTGCCAATTGTCTTAGTGTCCATATCACTTATGTACATGTTGCACAAGCAGCCATATACTCAGCCTCAACTGTGCTCAAAGCAACACTGTTTTGCTTTCTACTTAACCATACAACACACTTTGAACCTAAGTAGAAGTGACAACCGCTGGTTGATTTTCTATCATCTATACTTCCTGCCCAGTCTACATCAGTGTATGTTTGTAGTTTAACTGAATCCATAATTGGGTAGCACAAACCCATTTCCAGTGTTCCTTTGAGGTACCTTAAGATTCTTTTCACTACCAACACATGAGACTCCTTAGGATCAACTTGGAATCTGCTGGCAGCACACACAGCTTGCATAAGATCAGGCCTTGATGCTGTAAGGTACAAAAGGCTCCTTATTTTCTTCTTGTACTTTGTAGGGCTTATATTCCTTCCCTCCTGATCTTTTGTTAATTTACAGCCCATTGTCATAGGGGTACTGACAGGTTTACTATCCTTCATGCTAAACCTTTTCAGCATCTCTTTGGCATATTTTGCCTAAGAAATAAAGATACCTTCTTCATATTGCTTTATCTATAATCTAAGAAAGTACGTTATTTCTCCAATCAATGACATCTCAAATTCCTCACTCATCTTTTATGCAAAATCTTGGCATAGCTCAAAGTGATCCCATCCTAAGATGATGTCATCTATATATACTATGGTTATCAGCTGGCCTTTCTCTAAGTTGAACACATACAGGTTATTATCAACCATTCTTCTTTTGAAGTTCAACCTTCTCAAGTATGCATCTAGCTTACTGTACTATGCTCATAGAGCTTGCTTAAGACCATATAAGGATTTCTTCAACTTGCACACGTGTCTCATCCTCACTGATTTGTACTTCATGTGGTTGTTCAATATACACTTCTTCTTTTAGGAGCCCATTCAAAAAGGCGAAATTCACATCCGTCTGATAGACTTTATACCTCTTGTGTGTTGCCAAAGTTAAGAACATTATGATAGTTTCTAACCTTACTACTAGTCCAAAATTTTTATCAACATCTATCCATTCTATCTGAGTGTGGCCTTTGCAAACCAGCCTGGCCTTTTTCCTTACCATCTTGCCATCTTCATTGTGTTTATTCCTAAACACCCATTTTGTTCCTATGACATTCTTATTAGTGGGTCTTGGAACTAGCTCTCATGTATCATTCTTCTCAATTTGATCCAACTCCTTATTGATAGCTTTGACTCAGGCTTTGTCTTGTGTGGCCTCTTCAATAGATTTAGGTTCAACTTGTGAGAGTAAAGTAGTAGCTCCATAATTCCTCTACTTGTTGTAACTCTTACTGATAGGTCACCTATAATCTGATTTCCTTGATGAGCACTAGTCCATGTCTTCTTTGCCCTTCTCTCTTGTATAGTCTTAGTTGCAAGAGAATCTCTTTCTTCATTTTCAAACTCACTCTTCTCTGAGTCTGAACCTACTTCTTGTTCTTTTTCTTCAGGTTGGTCTGATTCTTCATCTATCTTGAAGTCATCTTCTTTATTGTCCTTAGCTTCTCCATTCTATATTGTTTTCTTGTTCTCATCTATTCTCACATCACTGGATGTGATCACTTTTCCCAGCTTGTGTAGGAAAACTCTGTAACCTTTTGTCTTTGCTGAGTATCCCATAAAGATGCCTTCATTAGACCTAGCATTGAACTTTCCCAAGTTTTGCTCCTTGTTCTTCACAAAACATAGGCTGCCAAAGATTTTGAGATACTTGGTTGTTGTTTTCTTCCCACTCTATAGCTCATATGGAGTCTTATCAGTATTAGGCCTTAGTAAGACTCTAATCAGTAGATGTATAGTTGTAAATGTTGCTTCTATCCAAAATCTTGTGTGAAGCTTGGATTCCAGTAGTAAAGTTCTTGCCATTTCAACCACATCTCTATTTTTCCTCTTTACCACCCCATTTTGTTGATGTGTTCTTGCTACTGCCATCTGATGGTGAATACCATGTTTCTCAAGGTAATCTTCAAAAGCTTCATTTGTAAATTTAGTGCCTTGATCTGACCTCAATACTTTGATCTTCTTTCCACTCTTATTTTCAGCCAATCTTCTGTATCTCTTGAAGTAATTCAGAACTTTTGACTTATGTATGAGGTGCATGATACAGGTCCTTCTGGAATAATCATCAACAAACAAGATGAAGTACCTCTCACCATTCAACCCTTTTATCCTCTTCGGTCCACACAAATCAGTATGCACAATGTCAAGCATTGCTTTAGAACTGAACTCTTTGGTCTTATACTGCTTTCTGTCATGTTTTCCTTTAGAGCATGCTGAGCAAACATACTCTCTTTCTCTTTCTCCCAAGGTTAGAAATGTCTCTAATTGCATGAGTAATGGTCAGCTTCCTCATGTTCTTCTGTGATAAGTGACCCAGCTTCCTATGCCAGAGCTGATTTTCTTCTTCCTTTGTAAGTAGATAGCTGTTTGTCTTGTCCACATCAATCACATACAAATTTCCAACTGTTCTCTTCTTGGCTGCAACAGTATTACGTTCTTTACTCTTTACTTGGCAACTTATTTTTGTGAATATCACTTTGTGGTTGTCTAAATAGTTGGCTAACAGATGTTAGATTATATTTAAGTCCTTTAACGTGCAAAACATCTTTCAGCTTTCCTTTTCCAATATTTACTAACCCCTGATCACTGATATTGAGTAAATCATCATTGCCAAACTTGATTCTGCCTTCTCTTGACTTGTTCAACTTTAATAATTTACTCTTGTCTCCTATCATGTGTGAAGTGCATCATTATCAAGGATCTATTGTTTATCCTTGTAGTTAGCCTTTAGTGCAATTTTAGCTATATTAGCCACCTCCCTTTTTGCTTTATATTCCTTTTTTTGAACTAGATGGAAAATAGCTTTCTCCTTTTTCTTAGCTTTGACTGCACTACTTGTTTTCACTGTGCCATTGAGTGCCTTCTCTTACTCAAGGAGAAGTTTCATGCATCTCTTGGCATTATGACCATCCTGCCCATACCTTTCACATTGTTCCAAGTCTGCCAATATAGCAAACTTGTTCTTTGAAACTACTGGTTTGGGCTTCCACTAACAATCCTTGTCATTGTGTCCTTACCTTTTATAGTATGTGCAAGAATTTACGACAGGCGTTCTCCTCTGAGTTTTGTATTGTCTCCCCCTGTATGTAGCGTTGTATCTTCTCAAGTTAGAGACATATACTGGCCTTCTCCACCAATAGTTACTCGCCTTAATTCTTCTGGGGTTGGATATTTACCTTCTTTTGGGGCCATAAAACCCTCCTATATGACTTTCACCATGTTTATGCCTATGGTTGCAAATACCACCTACATTCTTGCTCTCCACATATGATAGTTGGTTCCGTTGAAGATTGGAACCTTCTTGTTGTAAGTAGTGTTGGTGCTAATAATGACATCCATTTCTTAGTATGACAAATAAGTTAAAACTTCTGACACCCTTCAAACTAGTACGCCAAGCTATTAAGTTTCAAACTGATGAACTTGTGCTTTGATACCAATTGAAGTTCCCGACATCTCCTTAGGATCTACTAGTTTGTGATACTGAGAGGGGGGTGAATTAGTATCACCATAATTCATTATTAGCAAGTAAGTGAACAACTTCAACTTCTTCTTGAAGGCGAACTCTTTCTCAGACTCGACTAAGGTAGATCTATTGTTACCCACTAATCACAATAGTCCCCAAAGTCACCTTTCAGATACCTTGCCTAATAGATAATTCAGATGTTCTTGTTCAAGTCTTCATTAGGTTATTAAGGAAACACGAGATTTACATGGTTCCATCAATGTAGCATACATCCATGGTGGTAGAGACTATCCACTATACTTAAGAATTCTAGTTACAATGGATGTCTTAATCCTCTGCTCCTTTCACTATTGCAATTACTAAGCAAGTACAATACAAAGAATGTCACTTATTATGTCTACCCTTCTTCTAGCTTGTCTTGCCTCTGTTGAATTGAAAGGCTGGTCCACTACTACTTAGAAGTTCATCATAATGCTCTCTAACCTCTCTTGAAGAAATCTATAAATATGTTGAGTTCTTTCTGATGCTTCACCGAATTCCTTCTCTAGATTGTCCAACACAACTCCTGCCTTCATCATCTCACGACTTGCCTCACATTTCTGGTTTGGCGTTACATGTCTCACACATCACTTGTTCGTTTTTGGTTTTCTTTTAGCTGGTGGTCTCACGCCTCATGCCTTACCTGTCCGTTTCTGGTTTTCTTCCAGCCAGTGGTCTCATGCCTCACCTGTCCATTTTTGGTTTTCTTCTAGCCGGTGGTCTCACACCTCTTGCCTCACTTGTCCGTTTCTGGTTTTCTTCTAATCGATGGTCTCATGCCTCACACCATACCTGTCTATTTCTAGTTTTGGCCATGTTTTCTTTTTCTTTCCTTTCCGTCGACTCTGATTTGGCCCTGTTTTCTTTTTCTCTCCTTCCTGTTGACTCCTCTGTTCTGGCTGTATACCTCTTTTCTTTCACTTCCAATGGCTGTCTCAATTTCTGTCTTTCGACCCGATTGTGTTGTTCATTTCTCTCTCTACCTCTTTGTCCTGTTGTCTCCTCGCCAACTGCTGGTGTACCGATGGCGTGTCATTCCTCACGGGTTTCTCTTTCTTGTCGTCACATGGTTTTCTCCTTACCATGTCGGATTTTTCTCTTTTACAACCCCTGTTCTGCCGTGGTTGTCTCCTTTTTTCTCTATTTTTGCTGACCGTTGGTCTTCCCTGTTCGTCTACCCCTTTTTGGCCGTTCCTAGGTTTTCTCTCCTTCACCGTCCACACCTTTATTTTGGTAGTATTCCTCTTTTCTCTCTCTTCCGATGGCTGTGTTTTCTCTCTCTTCCAATGACTGTGTTTTCTCTCTCTTGTGTTTATGCCGTGTAGGGTTTGGTGCTGGTCGGTCACTCTCGGTTTGTTGAATGTTCAATTGCCGACCGATACTCTTTCTCTTCTTCATCCACTCAATTGTATATGTTTTGTGTAGAGTTTTTTGTGTGGTTTTACTTTCTTGCCTCTCCATGTAACTTCAAATTACTCTCTTGCCATATAGCTTCAAATTACTTGTACACTTAAATCTAGTTGACAACAATTATAACTCATACAAGGCTGTAGGAACAATATTTACCCATAATGTGTGAGCTACATCTATAATGTGATAGGATCACTCCTAAATCACACAATCCACTTTTGTTATCAAGGGATACAATTATGGTGTGGAAGGATCACTCCTTAACCACTTATAATGATCTCCCAATCATTGAGTTGATCTCCTGATCACTCAAAGGTTTGATCTTCTGATCACTAGATGAGATGATCTCTCGATCACTCTAAGTGTATCCCACCCTTTTTTAATAAGTTTATTAAAAGGCTTGTGACTAACACTTTCCTGAGGAAGATCACTTGATGTGTGCAGGTTGTTAGTATAAAACGCAGATATTCTCCTTCCTCACTGACGATCTTTGCTCAAGCTTTGCTGGTCTCTTCCCTATACTCTCACTGTTAGTTCTCTTTGTTGTCATTTATCTCTGCTACAGGTTCTCTCTTATTGCTGGTTCTTTTCGTTACTAGTTATCTCTGTTGTAGGTTCTCTCCCCCTGTTGCCAGTGTTGCCAGTGTTTTCTCACTTGCTACTTTAGTAAGTTCTCTTCCCTTTTTGCAAGTGTTGTCTACCTTGTTATCGAGGCACATTTTCTCCTTTGTTGCTGCAAGCTGTTGAACCTGTTATTGGGACACATTTTCTCTTTTGTTGTTGCAAGCTACCAAACTTACTATCAAGGCAAGTTTTCTCCTCTTGCTGCTAGTTGTGTTTCCTGCCCTACTGTCGTGACACGCTGTTGGTTATGCTTGTTATTGGTTGTGCCTATTGCAATTTGTTGGTTGTGATTCATTTGCTAACAGTTCTACACATTACTATTGTTTGTGGTTGTGTTTACACTTGCTACCTTTTCTAATTATGCCTATGCTTATTGGTAATGCTACCTGCACCTACTACTGCCACAATCTACAATCAGTGCTGGTTTGCTTGCTCTTATTGCTTGAGCTTGCTACTGCTGTTGCAATTTGTAATTATTGGTTGTCTGCCTACACCTGTTGTAGGTACTATGGGCTACTACTAGTGTTGCAATTATTAGTATTGTTTGCTAGACTTGTTGTTGGTACTACAATTGTTGGTATTACTAGATGTGCTGTTGGTTGTGCTTGTTACAGGTTGCTGGTTTCTTTATTGTAATTATTGCAGGTTGCATGCCCTATCCTATAGTTTGGTGTGGTTGTTGTAAGTCCTCTCCTCTGGTTTGGAGTGGCTATTAAACATCTTTCTCACCTTGGTGTGGCTATTGCACCTTTTTCTCTCCTTGGTGTGGTTGCTACATGTCTCCTCTACTGGTTTAGTGTGATTGTTAGATGTTGTACCTCCTTCTTTAGGCTGCCTCCTTCTTTGGTGGTTGCTGTCACCTTTTCTTTGGCCAATTGCTGTTGCAATCTCTTTAGTTGGCTATTGCACTCTCCTTGGTGTTGCACCTCTTTTGGTTGGTTGTACCTCTCCTTGGTTGTAACTCTCTTGGTTGGTTGTTATTGTAATCTTCTTAGTCGGCTACTACACTCTCCTTAGTGACCTTTTTTGGTCGGTTGTCCCTCTCCTGGGCTGTAACTCTCTTGGTCAATTGCTATTGTAATCTTCTTGGTTGACTATTGCACTCTCTTTGGTGCTGCACCTTTCTTGGCCAGCTACACTTCTCCTTGGCTGTAACTCTCTTGCTCAATTGCTATTGTAATCTTCTTGGTTGACTACTACACTCTCTTTGGTGCTGCACCTTTCTTGGCCAGCTGCACTTCTCCTTGGCTGTAACTCTCTTAGTTGGCTGTTGTTGAACCTTCCTTGGTGGCTGCCTCCTTTGCCTTGGCTGGTCACTCTCTCCTTTGGTGGCTACCTCTCTCTTTGCCACTCAACCTCTCTTAATGTAATTCAAAACATCACATAAACATGAATAACTAAGTTAAATGCTATGGATAACAAATTTAACATTAGTCATCAAAGATGGACTCAATAATCTCCTTCTTTGGATTTATTGGCAACAAATTAAATCTAACATTCAGCAATTCACATATAGCAAACTTTGACATTTACAGCTCTCACTAAAACATGCATCTCCCTTTTGCATGTGTTTGTACCTTAAGCTCTCCCTTTTTCCTACTTTTCCTTGACAATTTCTCCCCCTTTATTCATCAAGCTACTCCTTCTTTTGTTTAGTATATACTCTCTTTGGATTTATGCAAAATATCTCCCCATTTAATAACAAATCTAAAGAATAATAAAAAAGGGAAGGGGGGAGGGGTTAGATGCATACTTCCTCTGTTGTCGGTGCTGCCTCCTTTTACCTTAGTGTGGCTGATGTTGCCTCCTTTGGCCTTGGCAAGTTCTCTCCTCTGTTACTGGTACTGCTTCCTTCTACCTTGGCAAGTTTTCTCCTTTGTTGTCGATTCTCTTTTTTCTCTACAAGTTCCTTTTTTTGCCTCTGCAAGTTCCTCCTTTTATAGGTTCTCTTGTCTGTTGCTGGTTTTTTCCTATCTCTAGAGGTTCCTCCTTTTACCTCTATAGGTTTCTCCTTTCCTCTCCTGTCAGTGCTGTCTCTTTCTTCCTTGGTAGGTTCCCTCCTCTACTGTCAGTTCTTTCCTTTTGCCTCTACAGGTTCCTCCTTCTATAGGTTCTCTTCTCTATTGCTGGTTCTCTCTTGTCTCTGCAAGTTCCTCTTTTTGTCTTTGTAGGTTTCACCTTTCTTGTGCTACCTCCTTTTGCCTTAGTAAGTTCTCTCATCTGTTGCTGGTGCTGCTTCCTTGTTCCTTCTCTACTTCTATTGCTACATTTTTTCTACTTTTATTGTTGTAGTCTTTTTGCTTCTACTACAATTGCTGCCACCTTTTTTCTTTCATGCTACTGTTGTTTCCATTTGCCACTACATTCTCCTTCTCTTTTGGTGATGCTGATGTCTCTTTCTGTCATTGCACTCTTTTCTGCTTTATAGATCACACGTTTCCTTCCTCTTGGTGTTCTATAGCTCACACAATTTCTTCCTCTTGGCATTATGCAACTCACATAGTTTCTCTTTCTTAACGTTCTGCAACTCACATGGTTTCTTCCTCTTAGCGTTTTACAACTCAAACAACCTGTTGTCGTTTCCCTTACCTATTCTTTTTTGTCATTGCTCTTTGTCATTATGCTTCTTTTCTTTTTGGTGGCTGCTTTTTGCCATTCTCTCTATTTCTTTATTACATTTCTGCAGCATAAAACCTCTTGTCATTCCCCTTGCCTATTCTTTTTGGTGATTGCTCTTTGTCATCTTGCTCTTTTTCCTTTTGGTGGCTACTCTTTGCCATTCTTTTTGTTTCTTTATTACGTTTCTTCAACATACACCTTTTTTGATAGTTGTGTAGATATATTTATAAGCTTTGAATTTAGGGTTGCCTTATCATTAATGGTCAGCATTGATCTCAATAATTGCTCTACAATCAACGATCAACATTGATTCCTAAAATTTATGGTCAACAATCAGCATTAACTCCTAAAATTTAGGGTTAACGGTCAACATTGACTCATTGACTTTAGGTTTGACTTATCATTAATGCTTTTGACCAACGATGTCTCTACATTTCAAGCTCTTTGACAAATACAAAATGCACCTATAAATAGTAAACACATCGAAACAAATCTATAAGATGCTATTGACAATAAATCTAACATTAATCATAAAAAAATGGACTCAATACTTACTTTCTATCTTCAATTGGATCACATTGGAAAAATCAGTAATGCTTAAGACTAAATTAAAGAAAAAAACTTGTAAGGTTTAGGTCTAAATTAAAAAAATTAAAAAGATTAAGAATTATTTTTTGGCTTGTTTTATATTTCAATTAGATAAAAAAAAAGCATATCAAAAAGATGAGAGAGAGATTCAATTGCAAGAGAAAGAGCTAAATAGTAATGGATAGAATATCAATGGACATCGAGTTTATAATTGGAATGAGTTATAACTACTAATAAAAATTGAAATTAAAGCTAAAGATAAAGAAATTAAGAGAGGAATTTTAAGGATTACTTTGCATTCAATGTGGCAAAGTCTAAATCAAGCCATATGGAGAGAGAATGAGAGATGAAAGTACAAAGAGAGAAAAGTAAATAGGCATGTGGATAACAACCCATCAACACAAAAATTTTAAAGAGAAAGAAAGAAAATGACCAAGAAATGGCAAAACAAGAGAGATAAAAGAGTAAAAAGACATAGAGATAAGGCAACAAAGAGAGAGAGAATAGAGGGTTAAAACTAGTTTTGAGAAATGATAATTATGCAATACCTTATCATGGTACATATATATGACCTTATTAATATCATTCATCCCAAAGACAAAAATAACAATAAACATAAAGTCTTATATTATAAAAGAAATTTCCAAAAAAAGTAAGACACAAACAGACAAGTTTATTATTTCTTAGGCTAGTGTGATTTCATACATATATATGGATGTGGTTTTAAAAATAATAACTATCAAGACAACACTTTTAAATTAATGAATATATAAATACTTAGTTTTGCATCTATCTATTTTCATTGTTAAATTAAAACTTGATTATTAAAGTCTTACATCAATTACCTTTAAAATAACACTTTAAATATAACAATAGCAAATGTATACAAATACACAAAAATATTTGAAACCAAAGAATGCCATGTAACTTAATACAAACATTCAATACTTTTTCTAAAAGGATAAATACCTTAGATGGAGAATTTTTCATGTATACATAAAAATAGAAACCTTAACTAGACATACTCATGAATATAGAAAGAAAAGGATAGAAATAATAAAAAGACAATTATACAATTTCTTTATGTAATAATCGTAAACAATGAAAGACCAATAATTAGAGATAAAAAAAACACAACATTTGTTTCATTTCAGAGTAACAAGAACGAATTACAACATAATAAACTTACATAATAGCTAAAGAGTTCCAATAATTAGTATAACAATAAAGGTTATATCTCTATTTGATTGGGTTTTTTTTTTACAAGTGATAAATATCAAGATAAGCTTAAGCAACAAAGCGAGAAACCACAAACATTAATGGATTTTTTTTTATGGGTTAGGTTAAAAAAACCCTATTTCAGGAAAAATTTCTAATGTTTAAGATCACAATATGTTCAAGTATATATTTTGATTATTTTATGCAAATTCTGTCAAAAAATAATAAAAGAATTATTTTCATATGTATTTCCGTATCTTGATTGTTAAAAATAATGTTTTACTTACTTTATATCTTCAATTGGATCACATTGGAAAAATTAGTGATGCTTAAGACTAAATTGAAGAAAAAAATTTATAAGGTTTATGTATAAATTAAAAAAATAAAAAGATTAACAATTATTTTTTTGTTTGTTCTACATTTCAGTTGGATAAAAGAGAGCATGTCAAAAAGATAGAGAGAGAGAGAGAGAGAAATTCAATTGGAAGAGAAAGAGCTACATAAGAGATAGAATATCAATGGACAACAAGTCTAGAATTGGAATGGGTTATAACTATTAATAAAAATTGAAATTAAAGATAAAGATAAAGAAATTAAAAGAGGAATTTTAAGGATTACTTTGCATTCAATACAACAAAGTTTAAATCAAGCCATTTAGAAAAAGAATGAGAGATGAAAGTCAGTAGATAACAACCCATCAACATAAAAATTTTAAAGAGAAAAAAAGAGAATGACCAAGAAATAGCAAAAAAAGGGAGAGATAAAAGGTTAGAAAGACATAAAGATGAGGCAATGTAGAGAAAGAATGGAAGGTTAAGATAAGTTTTGAGAAATGATAATTGGTTTGGAAACACATCAAAAAAGGATTTAAAAAAATTGGTTTTTTTACATAATTAAAAAAAAGGATTTAAAATTTGGTTTGGAAACACATCTTTATGAATTTTTATAATTAAATTCTTAACCCTTTTATATTTTAATTTAATTTTATATTTTTTGAATTCATTTCAAATAGATTGCAACCAATCGTTAATAATTCTATTTGATCAATGTATGATTTTCAATGACCACTTTTATCCAAAAAAGACCAATTTGAAACACATTAAAAATTATAACACTTAAATAAAAACATAAAAACATTTAAGATCCAATTGTAAATATCTATAAAAGTTTAAGACTAATTTTTTGTATATCTCCTTTTTAAACTAAAAAAAAAAAACATAAGAAAGTAGAAAATACAAAACTGCAACATTATCAAACGAGTCCTTAACTTGCATGGAAAAGTTTTTACATTGTAAATAATTTTATGAGATTGAATGATGAAAGTAATAAGATTGAATTATCTTCCAAAGATAAGATGCCTACATTGTTTACAAGAAAATTTTATGTTGAAATGGGCTATAATAGAGTCAATAAAACTAATCTTAAAGAAGAACACCCACAACTTGAGTATGCTTAGTAAAAGCTTTAAGGCAAACTCTTTCTAAGGACATCCTATGCTTTATAGAAATCATATTGACAATAAATACATCATTCTTTCTCCTAGTCTTAGACAAAGCTATTGTCCAACTAGTAAAAGAGTGTTCACCTAATTGATTAGGAAAAGGTAGACCTCCCTCAAAACTTCCTTATTAGGCAACCTTTTTCAACAAGGACCATGGTATCCCTTAATAAATCACTTTTATGATTTGCAAGAAACAAGTCATCCTTTGGCTTCTCAATTAGAGAGATTTTTTCCCCCCTTGCTCATAAAAGGGAGATCACCCTACTCAATGAGAGGTTATTTCTTCATTAAGTTTTTATTGAGGGTAAGAATCGTCTCTTAAACTTGAGTAGATGACTCTATTATAACCTCTCTTTATAAGCTCATTAAAATTAAATAAAATCCTTAAGACCTTTTGTCTTACATTAAAAAACACAAAAATTAGCACAAGGAAAGTAAATTTTATGAAAAGGGATGACATGGTTCACCTAACCGCTTGAAACTAGAGGTTGTATGAATAAATGAGTTTTCTTGTTTTGGAGACTCATAAAAGATTAAAGAGGGATCATCGAAATCATCCACCTCAACTTATGACATCCTTAGATACTCATCATTGTTGTTGAACATGTTGTTCCCACAGCCTTGTATGGGTTGTAATTGTTGTCAACTAGCTTTACGTGTGCAAGTAAATTCAAGCCACGTGAAAGGACAAAAAGGTAAAACCACACAGAAGAGCAAGAAAGTAAATTCACTGCATAAGCCCTATTAGAGTTTCATGGAGTAGAGTATATAATGATCTTGAAAGACAAAGAACAAGGTGTCGACAATATTGAGCATTCAGTAAAACCTAAACAACCGACCAACAAAAGAGAACACTAAACCTTACACGAAAGAACACCACCAGATCGAGTGAACAATACATCCGTCATGAACAGTAATTGTCATAAACAGTAACTATTGTGAGCAATAGCTATCATAAAATAGTAATGTCGTGAACAGCCCGGAAGAAGAAGAGAAACTTGACGGCTGACTAACAGTACACGGCAAAACGAAGAGAGGCATGGCCAAAATCAAATTTGGGGGCTGAAGGCAGACGGCCGAAACAATTGAGGGAAAGACGACCGAAAATGAAAAACAAAAATGAGTTGATGACGGAAGGAGAAGAAACCCGACAAGGAGAAGGGAAACTTGACGGCCAAATTGGAGCAGATCGGCGGAAGGAGAGAAACCTGTGAGGAACGGCACACGACTGGCACACAATGATCTGCTAGGAGACAACACGGTAAAGAGAGAAAGAGGAGACGGCCGGAACAAATGAGTCGATACGGCCAAAATCAGATTCAACTGGACAGTGAGATAGATTCGGCTAGACAGTGAGAGAGATCCAACTAAGTGGGTAAACGAAAAAGAGAAATCTGGTGAAGAGAGAGAAATTCGACGAGAAGAGAGAAATCTGGTTAGAAGAGAGAGAAATCTAGTGGGAAGAGAGAGAAATCCGGTGGTAGGAGAGAGAAATTCGGCTAGACAGTGAGAGGGAAATAGACAGGTGAGCTGTGAGACAGTAAGATCATGAGACAAGGAGACGGGTGAGAGCATATGACGGTGAAGGTAGGAATTGTGTGAAACAACGTAGAAAAGAAATTCAGCGAAGCACGTAAAGAACTCAACGTATTTCCAGATTTCTTCAAGAGAGGTTAGAGAGCATTGCGGTGAACTTCAAAGCGGTAGTGCAGCAGCCTTTCAATTCAACAAAGGCAAGACAATTTAGAAGAAGGGTAGACACAGTAAGTGACACTCTTTGTATTGTACTGACTTAGTAATTGCAATAGTGAAAGGAGTAGAGAATTAAAGACATCCATTGTAACCTGTGTTTATAAGTATAGTGGATAGTCTCGATAGAGGGAGAGTCCCTACCACTGTGAATGTACATCATGTTGATAGAACCACGTAAATCTTGTGTGTCCTTAATTTGCTTTATGTTTTGTGCTTTGAATTGAGTTATGAATACAACTAAAGTATCAGCCAACCCATAACCTAACGAAGACCTAAACAAGAACATCTGTATTGTCTATTAGGCAATGTGTCTGAAAGGTGACTTTGGAGACTATTGTGATTAGTAGGTAGCAATAGATCTACTTTACTTGAATCTAAGAAAGAGTTCGCTTTTAAGAAAATGTTGAAGTTGTTCACTTACCTGTAAATTGCAAATTGAGGTGATATTGATTCACCCCCCTCTCAGTATCACAAACTAGTAGATCTTAAGGAGAATTTGACATAAGGAGGAATGTTTTAACAATCCCTATTAGGTTGATAAAGTCATTATCTATATATTTGAAGTTCCCAACTTCACCTTAAGATCTACTAGTTTGTGATACTGAGAGGGGGATTGAATCAATATCACCATAATTCGCAGATATGTGAACAGCTTCAACCTCTTCTTAAAAGCAAACTCTTTCTTAAATTCAACTAAGATAGATTTATTACTACCTACTAATCATGATAGTGCCCAAAATCACCTTTTAGACACTTTACCTATTAGGTCTTCGTTAGGTTGTAGGTTGGTTGATACTTTTGCTACGTTTACACAACTCAATTCAAAACACAAAACGTAAAACAAAGTAAGGATACACAAGATTTACGTGGTTCTATCAACGTGACGTACATCCACGGTGGTAAGGACTCTCACACTACTGAGACAATCCACTATACTTGAGAATACCAATTACAATTGATGTCTTAATTCTCTGCTCCTTTCACTATTACAAATATTAAGCAAGTACAATACAAAGAGTGTCATTTACTGTATTTACCCTTCTTCTTACTTGTCTTGCCTCTAATGAATTGAATGGCTGCTTCACTGCCAGTTAAAAGTTCACCACAATGCTTTCTAACCTCTCTTGAAGAAATTTGGAAATATGTTGAGTTCTTTCAATGTTTCACCAAATTCCTTCTCTATGTTGATTCACACAACTCCTGCTTTTATCGTCTCACAATCTCACCTGTCTTTTAGTTCCACAATCTTACTGTTTCACAGCCTGCCCTTATGCTTCTGGTTTATCACGTCATCGCACATTTGGGTCTCACGCTATCGCAAGACATACACCTACGCTTCTACTGCGCTCCCGTTACAGCTTTGCTGGTCTTACGTTTCAACTTTGCTGGTCTCATGCCTCATGCCTCACTATTCCGTCTCTAGTTTTCTTCCAGTCGGTGGTCTCACATCGTGTGTTGTTTTTCCGTGTAGGTTTGTTTCTCTTTTTCCTGTCCAACCGGATCTCTCTCACCATCTAGTTTAATCTCTCTCATCATCCAGCCAGATCTCTCTCTCAGCGTCCAACCAGATTTCCATTGTTCTACCAACGGTCTCTCTCTCTTCGTCCACCCCTCTTTGGACATTCTAGATTTTCTCTCCTTCCCCTATTCTGCCGTTGACTCACTTGGTTGGCTGAATAGGATTTTGCCGTTTTGTCCCTTCAACTATCTCCTTTTTTCTCTATTTTTGTCAACCGTTCTTTTTTTTTTTTCTTCATCCACCCAATTGTATATGTTCCATATAGGGTTTGTCGTGTGTTTTTACTTCCTTGCCCCTCCACATAGCTTCAAATTACTCTCTTGCCCCTCCATATGGCTTTACTTTCTTGTCCCTCTATGTGGCTTCAAATGACTTGCTCACTTAAATCTAGTTAACAACAATTACAACCCATACAAGGTTGTGGGAACAACAATCTCTCCCTTTGTAATTATTGGCAACACTCATAACAAAAACCATTATACAACAATTTTAACTCCCCCTAAATATGCACTCCCCCTTTCTTAACAGCTCCCCCTACACTGTTGTTTCTCTTCTCCTTTGACAACAAATTACAAATCTAAAAAACTCACAAAGTAGAGATGAAGGATTCACCTGAACTTAAGGCTTGAGGAGGCATTTGCACATATAGACTCAATCTGTGCTTTTCAAATAGTTTTGTGGACAAAAGTTTAGTTAGAATATCTGAAATTTAATCTTTAGTGTCAATATACTCTAACTGAATTGTACCCTGTTTCACTTGATCTTTGATGAATTGATACCAGATGTTAATTTGCTTGCTCCTCGAATGTTAAACTAGATTCTTGCTAAGATCAATAGCACTTTGATTATTACAAAGTACACTTATTGGTAACTTTACTTCAACACCTAAGTCTGCCAATTGTCTTTGCATCCATATCACCTGAGTACATGCTTCACAAGCAGCTATATACTCAGCCTCAGCTGTGCTCAAAGCAACACTATTTTGCTTTCTACTTAACCATAAAACACACTTTGAACCCAAGTAGAAGCTACAGCCGCTGGTTGATTTTCTATCATTTATACTTCCTACCCAGTCTGCATCAGTGTATGCTTGTAGTTTTACAGAATCTATGGCTAGATACCACAAACCCATTTTCAGTGTCCCTTTAAGGTATCTTAAGATTCTTTTCACTGCCAACACATGAGATTCCTTAGGATCAGCTTGGAATCTGCTTGCAATACACACAGTTTGCATAAGATCAGGCCTTAATGTTGTATGGTACAGAAGGCTCCCTATCATCTTCTTGTACTCTATAGGGTTTGTACTCCTTCCCTACTGATCTTTTGTTAACTTGCAACCTATTGTCATAAGTGTACTAACAAGTTTGTTATCCTCTATGCCAAACTTTTTCAGCATCTCTTTGGCATAGTCTGAGAAAAAAAAAAAACCTTATTTACACTATTTTATCTGTAATCCAAGAAAGTAAGTCATTTCTCCAATCAATAACATCTCAAATTCCTCACTAATCTTCTATGCACAATCTTGGCATGGCTCAAAGTGATCCCCTCTAAAGATGATGTCGTCTACATATACTATGGTTATTAGCTGACCTTTCTCTGAGTTGAACATATATAGGTTATTATCAATTATTCCTCTTTTGAAGTTCAACCTTCTCAAATACGCATCTAGCCTATTATACCATGCTCTTGGGGCTTGTTTAAGACCATACGAGGCTTTCTTTAGCTTGCACATATGTGTCTCATCCTCACTGATTTGTACTCTATCGAGTTGTTCAATAGACACTTCTTCTTTCAAGAGCCCATTCAGAAAGGCTGATTTCACATCCATCTGATAAACTTTATACCTCTTATGTGCTGCCAAAACTAAGAACATTCTAATAGTTTCTAACCTTGCCACTATTGCAAAATTTTTATCAATATCTACTCCTTCTATCTGAATATGGCTTTTGCAAACCAGCCTGGCCTTGTTCCTCACCACTTTACCATCTTCATTGTGTTTATTCCTAAACACCCATTTTGTTCCTATGACATTCTTGTTAGTGGATCTTGGAACCAACTCCCCTGTATCATTCTTCTTGATTTGATCCAGCTCCTCATGATAACTTTGACCTAGGCTTTGTCTTATGTATCCTCTTCAACAGATTTAGGTTCAACTTGTGAGAGTAAAGCAGTAGCTCCCACAATTCTTCTTGTTGTTGTAACTTTTGCTGATGGGTCACCTATGATTTGATTTCCTTGATGAGCACTGGTCCATGTCTTCTTTGTCTTTCTCTCTTGCACAGTCTTAGTTGTAAGAGAATCTCTTTCTTTATCTTCAAACTCATTTTTCTCCGAGTCTGAACTTACTTCTTGTTCCTTTTCTTCAAGTTGGTCTGATTCTTCATCTACATTGAAGTCATCTTCTTCATTGTCCTCAGCTTCTCCATTCTGCATTGTTTTCTTGTTTTCATCTATTCTCACATCACTGGACTTGATCACTTTTCCCAGCTTATATAGGAAAACTTTGTAACCTTTTGTCTTTGCTGAGTATCCCATAAGGATACCTACATTAGGCCTAACATTGAATTTTCCCAAGTTTTCTCCTTGTTCTTCACAAAACATGGGTTGCCAAAGATTTTGAGATACTTGGCTATTGTCTTCTTGCCACTCTATAGCTCATATGGAGTCTTACCAGTATTAGGTCTTAGTAAAACTCTGTTCAGTAGGTGCACAGCTATAAATGTTGCTTCTGTCCAAAATCTTGTGTGAAACTTGGATTCTAGTAGTAGAGTTCTTGCCATATCAACCATAAATCTATTTTTCCTCTCTACCACCCCATTCTGTTAAGGTGTGCTTGCTGCTGCCATCTAATGGTGAATATCATACTTCTTAAGGTAATCTTTAAAAGCTTTATTTGTAAACTCAGTGCCTTGATCTGACCTCAATAATTTGATCTTCCTTGCACTCTCATTTTCAGCCAATCTTTTGTATCTCTTGAAGTAATTCAAAACTTCTAACATGTATTTGAGGTGTATGATGTAGGTCTTTCTGGAATAATCATAAAAAAACAAGATGAAGTACCTTTCACCATTCAACCCTTTTGTCCTCATCGGTCTACACAAATTAGTATGCACAATGTCAAGTACTGCTTCAAACTAAACTCTTTGGTCTAATACTACTTTTTGGCATGTTTTTCTTTAGAGCATGCTGAGCAAACTTACTCTCTCTCTCTCTCTCTCTCTCTCTCTCCTGAGGTCAGGAATGTCTCTGATTGTATAAGTAGTGGTTAGCTTCCTCATGTTCTTTTGTGATAAGTGTCTCAGCCTCCTATGCCAGAGTTAATTTTCTTCTTCTTTGGTGAGTAAACAACTGTTTGTCTTGTCCTCATCAATCATATATAAATTTCTAGCTATTCTCTTCCTGGCTACAATAGTATTGCCATCTTTACTCTTTACTTGGCAACCTGGATTTGTGAATATTACCTTATGGTCTTCATTGCATAGTTGGCTGATAGATGCTAGACTATATTTGAGTCCTTCAAAGTGCAAAACATCTTTCAGCTTTCCTCTTCAAATGCTTATTGACCTTTGACCATTGATGTTAAATGAATCATAATTGTCAAACTTGACTCTGCCTTCTCTTGACTTGTTTAGCTTTGACAATTTACTCTTGTCTCCTGTCATGTGTGAAGTGCATTCATTGTCAAGGATACATTGCTTATCCTTGTAGTCAGCTTTGAGTGCAATTTCAGCTCTATTAGCCACCTCCCTTTTAACTTTATATTCCTTCTTTTGAACTGGCTGGAAGATAGCTTTCTTCTTTTTCTCAACTTTGACTGCACCACTTGTTTTTACTGTCATTGAGTCCCTTCTCTTGTTCAGGGAGAAGTGTCATGCATCTCTTAGCATTATAACCATCCGGCCCGCACCTTTCACATTGTTCCAAGTCTACCAATACAGCAAACTTGTTCTTTGAAACTATTGATTTGGGCTTCTACCAACACTCCTTGTCAGTGTGTCCTTGCTTTTTATAGTATGTGCAAGAAATCATGCCAGGTGTTCTCCTCTGAATTTTGTATTATCTCCCCCTGTATGCAGCATTATATCTTCTTAAGTTGGAGACATATACTAGCCTTCTCCATCAGCAGTTACTCGCCTTATGACCCTAAACTTCCCAATAAAGACAATGACCTTGAGATTGCCTCTTTTTGGATTTACTTACAGCTTGTTTTCTTCTGTTCATTACTTGCTGTGTAGGCAAAGTTGCTGACTTCTTTGCTTGTGTGACTTTCATTTCAGTCACCTTCTTCTCCTTCTTTTGTTCAATTGTAGCCTTCTGCTGGCTGATCTTCTTTTCTTCATTTTTGTTTGCCACCCTAGGTTGCTTCTTCAAATCTTCTTTATTCTTAGCTATCTTCTCTTGAGTCACAACCTTCTCTTTCAACTTCCATGGAAAATTCTTATTATCTTTAGGCAATGCAACCTCAAATTGCTATACTTTCTCTTCATTCTTCTTTTCTTTTGTAGAACTTGTTTCTCCTATTATTTCAAGCTTCTGCAAGTTCTCTTCACTCCTTTTGAGTTGTTGCTGAATTCTCATCAACTCTCTCCATTTCTTCAATTTTTGAAGGCCTTGAGCCAAACTCTATTGTAAGGTCTTCACATATTTTGATATGTTCTTCAAATCTTCTCTTCAAGTCAATTCATCTTTTTGACTTTCTACTTCCTTAGACTTTGCTTCAACTTGTTTATGTGAGCCTCCAACCTTCTTATGGTTTTGCCCCTTCTAATTATCTCCTTTGAAGCTACTTCCAACTCAGCTTCAAGATTGGTTCTTCTTCATCAACCTCCTCTTCCTCTTTAGAGGTTAAACTACCTCCTTGAGCTAATGCCATAAAGGCATGCTCATCTGATGAGTCTTCATCTTCCTCCTCATCAGCTTCTTTTATCTGACTCATATAACTCTTGAATAAGCCTCTCTTCTTCTTCTGTGGGTTGGCAGTCTTTTTGTTGGACTTTTTTGATTTGAATGATGATTTTCTCCATCTTGAATTTTGCTCATCATCATCATCCTCATCTTTATTGCCAAGTTTCACTTTACACTGAGAAGCAAAGTGTCCAGTCTACCTACAATGATAACATCTCAAGGACAACTATCCTTTTCCCTTCTTAGACCCCTTCTTGAATTTCCTTATGAAGTAAGCCAACACTTCACCTTCACTTTCTTCCTCATCATCATTACCATCATCATCCTCACTAGATGATTCTTCCTTTTCTATTATCTTCATGTGTTTCATAGCTTTGAAAGCTGCCTACTTTGATACCTTTGATGTTGAGGAGCTCTTAGTTGACTTTATTCTTATCTTATATGCAATGAGATTGCACTGGAGATCATGCAAAGACATAGAATTGAGATCTCTACTCTCTCCTCTATGGCTACTACATGTAAGGCAAACCTCTCAAGCAGAATTCTTATAATTTTCTTCATAATAGATGAGTCATTCTTGTTCTTCCCATGACTTCTAAGGTCATTTACAACATCAATAACCCTGGTGAAGAACTCTTAGACTGTCTCATTTTTCTACATTTTGAGAAATTCATATCTCTCCTTAAAAACTTGAAGCTTGGCCTCTTTTATTCTGCCATCACCTTCATAGACTTTCTACAATTTGTCCTATATCTCCTTAATAGATTTGCAGTCCATTACTTTAGCATAACATCTGTCAATGCTGAAATGATGACGTTTGAGGCCTTCCCATTTATCTCAAACTGCCTTAATTCCTCTAGGGTTAGATCTTTACTTTCTTTTGGGGCCATAAAACCCTCTTGTATAGCTTTCACCACATTCATGCCCACAGTTACAAATACCTCTTGCATTCTCACTCTTCACATATAGTAATTGGTTCTATTAAAGATTAGAACCTTCTTGCTGTAAGTAAAGATGGTGCTAGTACCGATATCCATTTCTCAGTATGCTGAACAAGTTAAAACTTCTAAAACCCTTCCAATTAGTACACCAAGTTGTTAAGCTTCAAACTGGTGAACCTGTGCTTTGATACTAATTGAAGTTCCCAACTTCACCCTAGAATCTACTAGTTTGTGATATTGAGAAGGGGGGTAAATCAGTATCACCATAATTTGCAGATATGTGAACAACTTCAACCTTTTTGTAAAAGCGAACTCTTTCTCAGATTCAACTAAGGTAGATCTATTGCTACCTACTAATCACAATAGTTCTCAAAGTCACCTTTCAGACACCTTGCCTATTAGTTCTTCATTAGGTTATGGGTTGACTGATACTTTTATTGTGTTTACAAAACTTAATTCAAAACACAACGTAAAACAAAGTAAGGACACAGGAGATTTACGTAGTTCCATCAACATGACGTACATCCACGGTGGTAGGAACTCTCCCTCTACCTAGATAATCCACTATACTTGAGAATATCAATTACAATGGATGTCTTAATCTTCTGGTCCTTTCACTATTGCAAATACCAAGCAAGTACAATATAAAGAGTGTCACTTACTATGTCTACCCTTCTTCAACTTGTCTTGCCTCTATTGAATTGAATGGCTGCTTCACTGCCGCTTAGAAGTTCACTACAATGCTCTCTAACCTTTCTTGAAGAAATCTAGAAATATGTTGAGTTCTTTCAATGCTTCACCGAATTCCTTCTCTACATTATTTCACACAACTCCTATTTTCACCGTCTCATGGTCTCACCCGTCTCTTGGTTCCACGGTCTTACTGTTTCACAGCTTGCCCTCACGCTTCTAGTCTGTCACGTTGTCGCACATTCTAGTCTCACGCCGTCTCCCGACGTACACCCACGCTTTTACTACGCTATCGTCACAGCTTTGCTGGTCTCGCATTTCAGCTTTACTGGTCTCACGTTTAAGCTTTGCTGGTCTTTTGTTTTAGCTTTGCTGGTCTTACGCCTCACCTGTCAGTTTCTGGTTTTCTTCCAATCGGTGGTCTCACGCCTCATGCCTCACTTGTCAGTTTTTGGTTTCTCACGTCGTGTGTTGTTTTGCTATGTAGGTTCGTTTCTCTTCTTCCAGTCCAGCCAAATCTCTCTCACCGTCTAGTCAGATTTCTTTTATTCTACCAACAGTCTCTCTCTCTTCGTCCACCCCTCTTTGGCCATTCCAGATTTTCTCTCCTTCCCCTGTTCTGCCATTGGCTCACTTGGTTGGCTGAATAGGATTTTGCCATTTCACTCTTCCGGTCTACCGCCTAGTCATCCAGCTTCTTCGATCGTTTTGCTCTTTTCTCTATTTTTGCCGATTGTTCTTTTTTTTCTTCATCCACCTAATTGTATATGTTTTGTGTAGGGTTTGTCGTGTGGTTTTACTTCCTTGCTCCTCCATGTAGTTTCAAATTACTCTCTTACCCCTCCATGTGACTTTACTTTCTTGCCCCTCCATATGACTTCAAATTACTTACACACTTAAATCTAGTTGACAACAATTACAACCCATACAATGCTATGGGAACAACAATATTCCTCCTTTGTCACTAAGTTAGCAAAGTCTTCACATTAGAGTAATCACATAATGAGCTCTTAATGACCATTAATCATTAGCAACATGCCCAATTAGTTTTGTTCAAAGATAGAGATCACAAACAATTTTGGTAAGTAATAGAAAACCTTCAAATTTAGTCCTATAAAAAAAGATATCTTTTTAAGAACTTTAAAAAGAAAAACTCACAGATAAAGGGTCTAAAATGTAACAACATCCCTTCCAACGACTTCAAGATGTTAGCAAACTTATTGAGAGGCTCTAATTGATAAAAATCCATTTTAAGGGTAAGCCATGAAGAGCATATAGAGTAACAATAAACTAGCATGACTTTAGTCATCATTAAATGGGCTTGGACATAACGTAAGTAAATTAGTTAAATGACACTAGTTGGATGATGATAATTGCCTAGTGGTACTACATCTAAAACACCTATGACAATGCATAGGAAGTTTTAACCAAGCCACAAACTGCTCATAATAAAAGATGACATATATGCTTTTTCATAAGAAAGAGGAGCCAACTATTTATACCTTTCAATAATTTGGAAATAACAAAAATTCCTATTTAAAAGCTCTTAATTAGTAACAAAAGAATAAGAGTACATAACACATTTCCATTTATTACAAAAAGGGATATGAGGTGTATGATTCATTATCATCAAAGTTTTAGGACTTAAAGACACAAAGGTACTAAGTACCAAACCCATAACTAGAGGCCTTGTTGCCTTAATACTAGTTTGAGAACCTACCTTATTAGCACTCCTAAGTCTATGACCTCAAGTTGGTGCAAGAGAAAGTTATAAAATGACATTATATAGTGCATAACCATGCCTTTAAGGGATGTGCCTATAACACAAACCTAATAAGGAACTTGAGTACTCTTTTATATTACCTAATCCTTACTTTTTATTATTTATGCTTTCAAGAAAATTGCATGCTAAGCACACTTGAAGAAGAAAGATACTCTTTTGATGAAAAGAGTGACGAGTGAAAAAGTTTGAATAGGGTAATAAAACCTTCAACAAAGTCTTCTATTGGTTTTGCAAGATATTATTTTGTATTTTTTTTAATAAATTATATAATTCATCATTTAACTTATTAATTATTTTCATTTTTCTACTAAATATTAATTTATTATAATTAAATCACTTAATTCTTATTTTATTTTAATTTAATTACTCTTAATAATATTTGATGAAAGTCTATAAAATCCACCCTTAAAAAATACATTTTATACAACTAAATTTATCATATTTGCTTTTGTTTAATTAATGCCCTAATATATTAAAATTATTATCATTATAGATTACATGGTGCAATAGTGATAAGGACAATTATAATAAAAATAAAAATAAAAAATATAAGTTCACTCAAATGCTAATAAAAAAAATAAAAAGTTATCCTTTTTAAAAAATTATTTTTTTAATTTCATAATTTGGAGATTTTTTTTAACACATTCATTTTCAAATCCAAGGTTAACTAGAATTAGATTTTTAGTGCAAGTGATAAAAAAAAAAAAGAAATTACAGCATTTTACAAAGACTATCTATACACAAAAATGAAAAAAAAAAAAGTACATTTTGATTAAATTCATGTCCTTAACAATTATTTTATCGTCATTGGCACAACTACTTCGGTCTTATACATTTACAAACAATACCGTAGACACGTACTGTTATGGGTTTTTCCTTTTTTTTCTTATTTATTAACACAAAATAACCCATTTCAAGAGTGGAATAGATTTATTTCCAAATATATTGTTCCCTTTTCCTGTTGGACACGTCAAGCCATGCAGAATTTTCTCCTTCTTTGAAGCTCTCCGCAGAGAAAACATCCCAAATACCATTTTTCCAGTACGTACAATACACCTCTAGCACGTGTGCAACCTTCTGATAATCTTCACCGTCGCCATCAGGACGAAGCGCTTTGATCATTTTATTGGGCATATTGACAAGCTCCAGTTGCTTGAGCTTGGTCAGGTGTTCAATTCCTGAAGGGACTTTTTGCAGAGATTTGCAGCATTGAACTATTAGCTTTTCAAGGCAAGGCATTGTTCCCTTTTCCATGATTATTGATTGTAGTCTGTCTAGCTTGTTTAGACCCAAAAACTTGAGCCTTTGAAACCCTTCAGCTCGAAAGGACAACGTCTCCCCATCATAGACCTGCACAAACTCAAGATGCACCAAATTGGGCAAGTGTTGGAGAGACGGCAATGGATCCACACTTAATCGGCTCCATTTCAAGACGATCTTTTGCAGACTATGTGAACAAGTCATCCAGTCTGGCAACTTCTCCAAGGTTCCTGTCAAGTAAACTCGTTGCACGAAATGCGGAAGGGAGCGCAAGTATTGCAAATCAACGATCTCACTTTCCTCTGCAGATATAGACAAGGCGCGAAGATGGCTCATCTTTTGAATGGAAGAACAAAGTGCTTTCCCATCTTCTCTTCTCAACTTTAAAATGCCCAACCGCCTCAGTTGGATCAGCTTTCCTAACTCTGTCATCAAAGGGCTCCCGCCTAGATTTGCCATTATGAAACAGAGCTTTTGTAAAGATTGCAAACATCCTATTTCCATAGGAGCTTTAAATCCAAACTTGGTGGGAATGCCATCATCTGACTCATATTTGTAACGATAGACCAGTAGGTGGCGAAGTTTCCTGAGCTTCAAAACCTCAACCGGCAGTTCCGTGACATGGGAATGTTTCAAATCCAATGTCTCAAGGTGCTGAAGCTTCCCAATAGATCTTGGAATGGAATTCACCTTTGTATTCTTCAAACTTAAATATTTCAAGAGCAATCGGTTGACAACATGATTTGGAAATTCTTGAACGGGTGAACCTTCCAGATCCAACACATTGAGCAGCTTTAGAACTCGAGAATGGAATTCGAAGCTTGAACACTCAGTTGAAGAATCAGTCCCCCTAAATACGAATAGTGAACGAAGTGGAGAATCAATATGCTTCTGTTGTAATGTTCTTGGTGGGTTGTGCACGGACAGGCGGCGCACCTTTTCTGGCCGCATCATGTTGTTCTCCTTAGCTATGGAGACAAAGTTCTGATCTTTTGACTTCAAATTTATAATCTCTCTTAGAAGGTCGTGAATGCGGCATGTTTTTAAACGCCCGTCAGTTGTTAACTCTGCAACTTGAATCAAGCTTCTGCTTAAGAGCTCCGTGAGATAGCCCTCTGCGACTTCCTCCAGCGTCTTTCCATCCTTTTCTTTGACAAAACCTTCAGCTATCCATAACCGCGTCAGCCTCATACATGCTATCGGCTGATCCTGGGGAAAAATGCTGAAATACAACAAGCAGGATTTAAGATAGTAAGGTAAATCATGATAGCTGAGAGACAATACTTTTGTCATGGTCATGAGTCTATCATCGTCCTCCAGTTCAGAGCCAAGGCTACAACGAATCATTTCCCAAGCATCTATTCTGCTCTTCTCCTTTGTTGCCAGGACACCACTGATTGCCACAATTGCAAGAGGCAGTCCCTCGCATCTTCTCAGGATGCTTTCTGAAATTTCTTTTAGGTGCGGTGGGCAAGACTCCCTGTGAAATATCTTCTTGCAGAAAAGAGTCCAAGACTCTTCAACAGATAATGGATGCAGGGGAAACACGTTGTTGGGAGAATCCACAGAGGCAGTAGAGGCTACGTCATTTTTGCGCGTTGTGAGCAACACTCGGCTGCCGTAATTGTTGCTTGGCAATGCATGTTTGACAGCATCCCAAGTATCGATCTGCCAGACATCATCGAATACAATCAAGTACCTCTTTTGCTGAAGGAACTTCTTTATCCTTATTTTCAACTGGTCATTGTTCATCCTTTCCACTTCTTGAGGGACCTGCTTCTTCACTGAGCGGAAGAGTTGATGGATTATGTCTTTTAGGAGGTCTTTGGTCTCAAAAGATTGGGAAACAGTGACCCAAACACGGAATTTGAAGAGTTTCTTGACATCTGCATCATCGTACACTTTCTTCACCAAGGTGGTTTTTCCCAAGCCTCCCATCCCAACCACCGAGACCACTTCACGTTCAGTTTCACCTCCAACAAGGATCCCAACCAGCTGACATCTGGGCTTCTCAATGCCAACCAAATCAGCTTCTTCAAGCAGAAGTGCATCCCCTCGACGCTCCAGCCGTGTTAGGCTGCTGGATATTGAAGTTTCCTCCGAAAATTTATTTTTGATACAATATCTCCTATACCCTTCCGAGATACTAATAACCCTGGACTTGATGTCTTTTATTCTCAAATAAACTCGATGCCGAGCTCGAAAATTCCTGAAGAAACAGGATATCTTTTGAAGAGGAGAACTGAATCCACGTCCATGATCATGTGCAATGCAGAGTCTGAAATCATCAAGAACATCCTCCATGTCATGAGCTACATCTCTTACTTGCCTTACCCACACATTTAGTATGGAGTCAACGTCTTTCTTTGCATCTGCAACTGGCAAGAAAGCCCTAATGAACTCGAGCTCATCACTTATGTGCTGAACTTCTGCCTCGAACCCCGTCAACAAATGCGACTCCTGCAGCCACTCTGAAAGCTTGTTGAGTAGGAAAGACACTGCAGCGTCAGCCATTCTCTTTTAGTTTCCTAATTTTTTGTTTGTCTCTCTCTCCACCTCCCCCCCCCCCCCCACACCCCCAAAAAACAATCTATCGGCGTCTCTCTGTCATTTGAGTAGGCCCTGAAAGTTTTGCAAAAGTTTGTTTGTGTGTCTGCCACACTCGCCGACTCTCTCTCTCGCTATCGATCGCATTCCCTCTTTTAAAGACTGGGCCTTGAAGTTTTGAGATGGCGTTGAGTTGTGATCCTAATCCATGCTTCATGCTCTTTCCTCGACGCTGATGCCAAACTTCGCGGCAAATTCTTTCTATTCTATTGTCAACTTTCCCGATACTTGGAAATCGACTTCTTTGATTGGGATATCCATTTGTGATAGCGGCATCAGCAAGCATATTCTCTCTATTTCTTCTTGGTAGAAGTAGTGGGTGTTGCAGTATTGCTCGACTTTTTTCCGCCATAATTCAATATTTTAGTTATGGGGGTCACGAAGTAATATCAAATAAGGAATTTTATTAATTTGAATTTTAAAATTTAAATTACAGTAACAAACAATTACTAACATTTTTTAAAAAAAAATTTAAAATTTATATTTAAACATGTAAAATACTTATTCGTAGTTAATAAAAATAAAAAAATTATTTTAATTTTTTTTCTTACATTTATTTGTCTGTAATAACTTTATGTATTATTTTTTTTTTTAGCAAATATTTAAAAAATTTTGCTCTTATACATGTTGTCTCTCCTCTTAAGATTGGTTGCTATCTTGTTGCCGTCAAGAAAACAGCAAGAATAAAGTCATAAAACCAGAAATCTTGAGCCCAAAAACACAACAAAGTGGTATTAAAGTAGTATTATATTCAAGTGACATGTAATTTATGAAAGAGCGAAGAAAATGGTTCAAACATTTGAGGAAGAAGCATAAAATCAAGAATGTCTCCTACCAAAGTAAAGTAAAATTAGCATATGATCTCCATAATTTTCAAGTCTTGTTTTTCTTGATAATTTGTAAAGACAACAAAAGTCTTTTTTATCAATAGAAAATCTTTGTTTTCTAGCAATACTATATTCTATTTTAAATTGTTAAAAATATTTTATTGTGAGTTCAAAGAGAAAAAAAAAAAATTCAACTTTAAATACTAGAGAAAAAATAAAAATAATAAACACTTGTCAAAATTTAATTTTAAAATCATAGAACTTGAAGACTTCAAAGGAGTCAAAACTATTGGAAAATTAATTGCAAAAATTAACAAGTTTGAAGAGTTTAGATAACTTAAACATATTTAAAAACTGATTTCATAAAATAAAAAAAAAAGGAGAATAAAATTTTAAATTAGATTTTTCTTGAAAAATCTAATTTATTATGCTTAAAATATGCAAAACGTTGGCACAAGGAAATAACAAAGAGCCCATTGTGCTCTCATTTGGCGCTCAAGTGGAAGTTTCAGCTTTATGTTCAAGTTCTTCCCTTTAAAATTTGGGTTCTTGTTAGGGCAAAAAAGCAAAACTCATGGAAATTAAATTAAATTTATATTTTGCAACAAAAAGCATTGATTCAATACAAAATCACCAAGAGGAGTTATGAAAAAATTGGTGCTACTACTGCACTCAAGTTTTTCTCTTTAGAACTTGAGTTTTCAATTATAAAAAGTTATCAATTTTTTAAATTTTAAAATGTATATTTAAATTTGTATTTGAATCTATAAAATACTTTTTATGTAATAAAATTTTTATAATTAATAAAAATAAAAGTTATTTGGATATTCTTCTCTTTGCTGCAACTATTATAATATATAGGAGGGTTCTTTTCTTTTTTTAGCAAGTATTCAAAACTTTTGCTACAATCTATATTTCCCTCCACATAAATTACAAAAATTTCCGCAACTTCATTCCGATTTCTTTATTTTTTATTTTTTTATTTTGTTATCAAACTAAAGTATAACCTAAACTGCCGTCCCAACTTCCACTCCAAAGGGACCATCAGAATTTACAGAAGCTTTCCAAACATAATCATCGTGACCTGTAGCTAAACTGATAGCAAGACCGATGGACAATGGCGACAAGAATATATTATAAGTTCAGAAGCCAACTGCTGTGTGGATGACTTTTGGCGTATCCGACAATTACTAGTGACACTTGTTCTTTCCGAAAAGATTCATTGGCAGATCCCTGTCATACCAGCGTGGAAGGGTTCAAAAGAAATTCAAGTGGCAATTGGCTATTTTGGTCTGAAGGATAAAAACAAGAAAAACGAAAAGAGCCCGATTATGACTCTGCGTAGCCAGATGCTAATAAAAATACATCGTCCCCCACGTATTTGAAGGCTCCTGTAGTCGGTTAGCCGTCTCGATCATGCGTGCAAACACTGGCTAAAGCAGCTTATGGTTACGACGCATCAAATAAAGCAGACAACCTTGACTAGATTGCATAGATTTACTTGCAGAACACTCTCCGCGTAGACTATTGCCTTCAATTTTGAATTGCTGCGGAGCATCTTGTCGTCAGTTCTCGTGGAGCTGTTCAGACGTGGTAGAAATGGTGGACATTAATGTGTCATGGAATTTTTTGCTGTACGATTTGCAGGGATTAACATTTGTATTTCCATTTCATTTAAAGTATTTTTTTAAAGGATTTTAATACATTGATTTAGTAAAACGATGAAGAAGAAGAAAAAACATTAAACATTTTCTATACTTTTAAATTGACTTGAATGAATAACTTGAATAAGACAATTTTCACTGACATTAGGTTCATATTTTTTGCTTTTGCGAAAGTAATATTAAGCACGCAAAAGACGAATGGAACAGACCCAAGTTTACAAAGGTGGAAAGAGTTTTTTCTATTACAAGATCGGATTGTTGCAGTTCCAAAAAAGTTTTCATCGATTGCTCCTCCCTCTCCCTCCCTAGCTTTCACCATCTTCTAATATATGTATGTATGTATGTATGTGTATCTATTGCTTTTTTTGTTTTTTCTTAGCAAACTCTTACTTTCCCATAGACTCGAACAATCAAATATAATAATGATCATATCTAAAATTTTTATTTTATCAACGAAAATTGAGTGGAAACATACACTTACACATATATTATTACATTACATTACATTTCCCAACAATTTATAAAACTAGACTAGATCAGACAATCAGACAAGAAAATTAGTAACTTGTCATAGGCTCCGTCCAATTTGATTACATCGTTGAATAAGACACCGAGCTAGAGAAAACTGTTCGACATAAGCTGCTCAGAGCGATTCGACTAGATAGCCAAACTATTGAATTGAGAAGGTGTTTATCATTTTTTTTTTAATTTCTTTTTCAAAAAATAATTGTATGTAATCATATTATTTATTAATAACATTTTTAGATATATGGTTATGGTATGTTTTACTAATATTTAATTAAATTTTTTATAGTATAAGAATATTAGCTATTTTTAAAAATATTAATTGGTTTATTGGTCGAACAATGGGGTTAGTAATCCAATTGGAGATCGAACAAACTAACCCTTTGTCCCGATGAGTTCCGGTACAATGCCATTAAATCTCTTGAGAAAAGGTTAAACGGTAACGGCAATGTGTACGGCTGGTCGACACCTTTCGTATATTGGATTAATGAAATTGTTCTCATGGACATTGCTTTAAAGGACCATCAAACTAGTAGAGTGATATTTGTAAACCGAGAAAGTTATGTTAAAGAAGTCATAAGAAAGTTTCAGATGGAGAATTGTAAAAGCATTAACACCCCTTTGGTAGTTGGAATAACGATCAAGACAGAAGATAAGATTGCAAAAGTTGATCTAAGTAGATTTGAAAATCCGGTTGGATTTCTGCTTGATTGCATCTAAACCTAACATCAAGCAAGCTATATGTCACGGAGTTAGACTTGAGACGTGCTTTAAACGTGCTAATTCATGCGACACTTAGTCGATCTTGCGAGAGAAGACGTTAAGTAAATCTTAAAGAATTTGAGAGAATCGACTTGAAGTCGAAAGAGTCTTAAAAGAGACAAGAAAACTGGAAGCACAAGAGAGAGAGAGCGCTTTGCAAAAGAGAGAACTTGTAATTCAATGGTATATTTACAAATGAGAGGAGTGGGGGTATTTATAGTAGTTTCACCTCCTCAATGTGTGGCTACAATTATTTTTCTAAAACATTTTAGATATTTACAAGAGAGAATACCTAAGCGCTTAGATAAGTGCCTCGCTTAGATATTCCCCACGGCACCATTTGGGCTAGGCGTCCAACGGGCCTAGTTTGGCAATGTTTATGGACGGGCCGTGACATCCTTCCCCAGACGTCCTCGTCATGCCTTCGTCTTTGTAGCATTGTACATGATCTACAAATTGCCAAAGCAAATCTTCTCGTTCCTAACTAACCTCGTGGTCTGGTAGATCTTTCTACTTGACTAAGTACTTGGTGTAGTTAGGAACTCCTCTTTTTCGTATCACTTTATCAGCAAGGATGCATTCCACTTCCTTGTTGAATTCGGTGACGACTGCAGTTGGTGCACATTTGGATTCCCCACGGCTCGGATCTTCGGTGTCTTCATGAAAGGTCTTTAGAAGACTTACATGGAAGACGTGAATTTTGATTCTTGAGGGAAGTTGGACTTGGTAGGCGGCCTTCCTTACTCATTTGATTATGGAAATGACCCTTCGTATCTCCTCACCAAGCCTTTGTGCACTTTGTGTAAGGACTTGAATTGGTTAGATAGCAATTTTATCATCACCAAGTTTCCCTCCGCGTATTCTTTTGGGCGTCACTTGGCATTGACCCACTTTTTCATCCATTTGGCAGCTTTGTCAAGGCAGGTTCTTGTGATGTCTGCCTCTTCGTGCCTTTCCTTTGCAAATTTGTAAGCAATAGGGTTGCTTCCCGTGTAAGAAGAGGCAACAACACTTGGAGTTAGAGGCTGTTGTCCCATGACGATTTCAAATGAACTTTTGCCTACTACTTCACTCCTTTGGAGATTGTAGGAGAATTGGGCAACATCAAGCAACTTTGCCCAATCTCATTAATGGGCACTGACGTAGTGCCATAGGTATTGTTCCAACAAAGCATTAATGCATTTAAGTTGAAATTAGTAAGATATACAGATAATGATTAGGGAAGCTCACAAGATTGAGCACCTTAGGATATGTCTTCACCCTAGGATTGGGAGTTATCTACTAAAGTTTAAAGAAACAGCCCGCAGTGGCTTGGTCAATAATAGAAACAAAATGCCTTCTTGTCATAACAAGTGTGAGTTAAACTGTTTGGCGTTGATGGATGCTAACTGATCTAATAGAAGAACTAACACAAGCAATAACTCTATATTATGATAGTCAAGCTATAATTGCAATCAACAATAATCTTGTTATGTATAGGAGGACAAAACACTTTGATAAAGCTCTATTTTGTGAAAAAAGCACAGGAGAATAATGAGATAATATTCACCTTTTGTTCACATAAATAGGTAATTTATTAATATTCTAATAAAGCCATTGCACAAAAGAAGATTCAAGCAACTAAGAAACATGTTGGGAACTCAATGCAACAACACCAAGGAGAGTGATGTAGGGTTAGTGTTGTTAGGAATTTAAGCAACTAAGAAACATGCTAGGAATTCAATGCAACAACACCCAAGAAGGACTGATGCAGGGTTAGTATTACTAACTTGCCATTTTAAGGATCAAAGTTTAGCTTTTGGGGTTATGCAACTTTTCAGGTTTAAAAATTAGTTAAGTTAGTTGATAAAGATGGTTTAAAAGTTTTGTTAATCATTCCTATCAAGCTAATTAGTTTTTAAAACTTGATTATATTCAAATTTAAAGTTTATATTTGAATTTATATACAAATTTGCTGATGTGATGTTCAAACTTATGAATTTTGATTTTATAAAGCTACGTAGCTTTATAATTAAAAAGCCATGTTTGTTAATGAAAGAATGATGATGATACTATATGATCTTAGTTCCCTTTCCTTCATTCTCATTAGAAATACAATTTAATTCACACCACGAAACTAGTAAACTAAACACCAAAAAAGGCAATGAACTTGAATTTTTTTATAACATTGTTTTTCTTAACCAACAAGTTGTTGAGAGATTATTGGATGAGTGAAAAACTCTAGAAAAGTCTTGTGAAGTCTTCTATATAAGTTAAATATATTAACAATAAATATAGGATTAGTTGGTCTTGTATTTCACTAAAAGCAAATTGGTTGTTAAGAGGTGGATGAATGATTTACAATTTTCTTTATAGGTTGCAAGTGGATATAGAATTGGAGGAATAGTAATTTTTTTTCTAGGAAAATGTAAAACTCTTATTCCCTTATTTTCATCTTTTGTCTTTGCATTGATTATAGACAAGTAAAGCTACTGGGGAATGTCATATCCACCACAAACATACAAGAACAAATTGGTAGGATGGATACCCCTAATGGATTAGATAAAATTGAATACAAATGGTGGTTCCTAAAGGAATATTGGATTCTCAAGTACAAAGGGTTCTTATGAAATCATAGGGGAATTTTTCTTGAAGGCTTTACTTGGTATATTGGTTACTGTTTTAGTTGCTTAGTGGAATTATAGGGTGTTATTATGGGTTAGAACTTGCTTGACAGTATAAGGTCTAAAGGTTGATTCAAAAATAGCTTTGGAAGTCATTCAACATAGGGTCTTGACCACCTACCCAAAAGTAAGCCTTGTCTAGCGTGGTTATGATTTACTGTGAAAGGATTGGGATGTTCACCTCTTACATATTTATTAGGAAGGTAACCATGTTGTAAATTTGTTAGCCAATCATACTTTTACAATGTCATAAGATCTATGCGTTAATAGCTTGACCATTCATTAGTGGTTGCTAATAAAGGCATTTTTACTTTTGAGTTATGATGCTACAAGTGTGTAATAGTCTTACTTATGTTTAGTTAATACTATTCTTCCTCATGCTTAAGCCTCTTAATTAACCTAAAAAAAGAAACATAAAAGGTTTTTCTTTCTTTGAAGATTTAATTCATTATAAAATTTTTTTTCCACAAATTATTTTAATAATTATTAAATTATAACTGATAATGTAATAATATCACTTCCTAATTCTAGGTTCTACACATCTATTAAGCCTTTCAATTTGATCATCTAACTAAAGATGATATATAATGCTTAAGTAAAGCTAAGCACCAAAGAGTTTAAAATCCTTTTGCCAAAATACGCTGAAGAATGCTTTATTTTTTATCAAAAACAATAGAATGTGACATTCTATGCAATTCCAAGATATTCTCCATGAAAAGTTTAGTTATTAAAAAGGCAATGAAAGGGTAAGATATAGTAATGAATGTCTATATTTATTGAACCTATCAATCACCACTATAATCACATCCTTAACTTTTGAGTTTGGTAGTCATCTTATAAAGCCCATGTTAATATGTCTCTAAACTTGTGTAGGCACTAGCAAGGGTTGTAGCAAACCAAAGTTCTTCATAGTCTCTCCTTTGCACCTTGGACAAATTTTACACTATTGGATAAAGGTATAAACATGTTTCTTCAACCCAAGCTAATATAAAAGTTGCTATAACCTAACAAAGGTGACTTTAATGCTAAAATGTCATTAAATAAAGGATGCACAAAATTGCTTCATCAATTGATTTTTAATGTTGTCATGAGACCTTATATACAATCTCCTTTTATGCTTAAGAACCCTATTATGCAAAGAAAATAACAGTTTTGATCCTAAAGACATTGTTAACATAAGGAGGAGATTAACAGCTAAAAGCATCATCCTTATAGCTCCTAACCACCTTATTAAGCCACTAAAGTACTTATGCTATTATAGTATACCTAGTTACATAATTCTCTTGTTAAATTACTTTAGGCCATATAAGAGTTGCAATAACTTAGCAAAGGTGACTTTGATGCTAAAATGTCATTAAATAGGGGATGCATAAAATTGCTTCATTAATTGATTTTTGAGGTTGCCATGAGACCTTATATACAATCTCCTTTAATGCTTAAGAACTGTACTATACAAAGAAAATAATAGTTTTGATCCTAAAGACATTGTTAACATAAGGAGGAGATTATAAGCTAAAGCATTATCCTTATAGCTCCTAACCACCTTATTAAGCTAATAAAGTACTTATGCTATTATAGTATAACTAGTTACATACTTCTCTTGTTAAATTACTTTAATTCCCTTATTCCTTCTTTTAAAATAGGCATCAATGGCCTTATTTTCTTATCATTTCTTATATTGCATGTTATAGTCTAGCCCTAAAAGTTTAGTCACTCCTTTCAACTAGATATATGTATGTGATTCCTATTGCAATGAAAAACTTTAAATTTTCTTGATTAGTTTTAATGACAAAAGGATGTCTTTCTAAATAGTGCCTTTACTTTAAGACTGCCACTAGTATAACCAACAACTCCTTCTCATATATATGGATAAATTTTGGTGTGATGTAATCAACCTCTTATTGAGGTAAACAATAGGTCTACCATTTTGTATTAACATATCATTTAGGCCACTTCCACAAACATCTGTCTCTAACATAAATGGTTTGGTGAAATTTGCATTACTAACACTAAGGTAATTACCATAGTATGTTTAAGTTGCTAGAAAGCTTATTTAACAACCTTATTCCAAACAAAGTTATTCTTTTTCAATAGCTTAATCAAAGGCTTGCTAAGATGTTTATATCTTTTGAAAATTTTCCTATAATATCTAATGAGATGTAGGAAATCTCTATGTCCCTAATTGTAGTAAGGGTTGGTTAACCAACCATAGTTGCCACTTTTTTAGATCAATTACACCCTATTGTTAGATATATTGTGGCCTAAATACTCCATATAAAATTTCTTGATTAAGCATTTTAATTTCTTTACATAAAGTTTGTGATTTCTTAAGACTTGTAAGTCCTAAGATAAATGTGCAACATGATCTCTTAATGAAGCATTATACACCAATATGTTATTAAAGAAAACTAACATAAATTTCCTTAGGTAAGGTTTATATACATGATTTATAAGGCCTAAAAGGTTATTAAAGCATTTATTAACCCAAAAGGCATTACCTTAATCTTAAAATGACCTTGATAAATTCTAAAAGTTGTCTTTGTTACATCTTCTTCTTTCAACCTTATTTGATAATAACCAATTCTAAGATCAATCATAAAGAAAATAGTTGCTCCATGTAACTTTTCCAATGAATCATCTATAATGAATATTGGACACTTGTCTTTAACTATGAGAGAGTTAGTTGCCTATAATCTACATAAGACCTCTAACTACCATCCTTCTTCTTCTTAGCAAATGAAACTAGAGATGTCAAAGGATTTTTACTAGGCTAAATTATCGAATCTTGGAACATTTTAGCCATTAACTTTTCAATTTTAGCTTTTTTGGAAAAGTGGGTACTTGTAGGGCTTCAAGTTCACTGGTTAAGACTTTACTTTGAAGGGAATGACATGTTTACAGCATTTAAAGGGTAGCACACCTATTCGTTCTGCAAACATATTCTTATACCATTCTAACATAGGTAGCAATTCTGTTGGAATCCCACAAGTGACATCTAGTAAAACCAATACACATAAATAAGTTTCCGTTACCCTCTTTTCTTTCCTAATGAAGTTTTAATTGCAGTCTTGTCATTATCTTGAATATAGCCCCCTACCTATGGGAGTTTCTCAATAGCTCCACTATTTTCCTCTCTTTGGTGAAGGATAACTTGCAATATTTGAAATCTAGTAACACAAGATTGTATTGCCGTATGCAGTCTACTCCTAATATCATATCCAAAGTTCTTATTTTAAGGCTCCCCTATGTGACGGAGTCCTACATCAGAAAGGAAAAAAGGGTTCTGGGGCCTTATAAATGTGGACACTGTACAGGGCAATTAAGTTACCTTTTAGGAAGAAAATAATAGCCCCATAACTAGTAGTATTAGAGCCAGTTCGACTTGAATCCGACATCTGTCGCCAAGTGCTCTAGGCCCGGGAGTAGGCAGGGAGGCCCCGGTCTACAACAAGAACGTCAATGGATTCGGTGGAGGAAAATGTGATAGAATCTCACATCGAAAAGGAGAAGAGGGTCCTTAGACCTAATAAAAGTAGACACTGCACATCCTTACCTTTTGAGTAGAAAGTAATGACATGTGACACTTAGCTCTAGTTGAAACTTGTGTTCCAAATGGAAAATTCCAGTGTAGAATTGCACTTAATAACACACTAGCATCACTGAATCTACATTAGATGCCTCTCTATCTCTCTCTCTTTTTTACCATACCAATGAAGCCTTTTTTTACCATACCAATGAAGCCTTGGGGCATAAGCCACGTTCCTAGATGCTTAAAGGTCATTTATTTAATTACATATTTAATCCCCCCTGTAGCTACACTAGGATTGGGCAATGTTCTAATTATATACAAGGCAACTGGCATGCCGAGAATAGGAGGCTAATTAAACTATAAATTATACAACAAGAGTTACTTCTGTCCTGTACCAGCATTTGATTGATTGACTATACTACAAAGCTGCTATTCAATATATAAGCCTGTGTTACCTAAAGCAAATATTCTTCTTTTTTTTTTTATTTTTGAGTTTATTAAAACATTTATAAGTTTATTATAAATCACATGTGAAAATTTTATAAACAACCCACAGAGGACAATGATTTCATAAAGTATTTAACCAACCATTTACTACTCCCAAATTCAAATCTTTACATCCCTCGTCCATTAAAATGGCAAGCCCTTATAGATGGGAATCTCCATAATTAACAAGAACATTGCTTTCATGCCTCAACCAAGGACAGTCATTGCATTCTCGCTCTTAAAAAGCAAAATAACGAGAGATGGATAACCAGTTTGTTCTCCCAATTCTTTGTTAGTTCTTTTTTTTTTTTTTTACAATATTGATGCCGTGTAGTAAGCTTCAGCCCTGACCAGCCCCAGAAGGTGACATGTTTTATTCTACATGTTATAAAGAAAGAAAGCACAAGTAACGAATTAAAGTAGACATCACCAAACACGAAATGTAACACTAAAATGATTCGGAATGAATGAGACTATTGCTGGTTTATAAATAATCAATTCCCTACGCAAGTCTCTACCAATCTTACAAGAGACCCATCGACCACATGATTCAGTCATCATCATCTGAATTGAAAGTTATTTTTTTAGACTTCGGGGCATCTGCGGAAATTTCTTTGAAGTGAGTCCCATAAAGCTTCGATTCCTACGTTAGAAAAGCAATGTCATACATATTCTTGACTTGTACAATCAATTCTACCTCAAAATGCACCAGATGATGTTGTCATAACTCCCAACTACCAACTACGAGAATTTTACTCTCAAGATTTTAGAAATGTCGAACAGTATGCATATTAAAGATATTTTTAAAATGCAATAAGCATGTTATTGCAGCTCATAGCCAAGGTTTTGAACGTCAAGTATTGAGAAACAACAGCTGACATCTTAAATTTGCACATTCAGCAAATTTGCCTCGGATATATTATGTTATTTTTTATAAAATTAGTTTATTTATTATCTATTTACCAAGTTCAGGATCACTTTCACAAGACCTTTTTATTTGTAGAGTTTTCTAGCAACTCCTAGTCCAAGCAAACTCCTTTCTAGTTGATTTCTGTGCCTTAGATGAGGCTGCACCAATCAAATATCACACTTGTGTTGAAAGGAGTAACTACAGCAAAAGGGGAAACTTTAGTATAGTGTTTGTACAAGTGTATTCTAGTATGTATTTGAATTCCTGCCTCAAAAAAATATTAATAAATATTTGGTCCATATATTAATCTCTATGAAAACAAAGTTACTCCATTATAACCTGGTAGTCATGGGTTGAAATCACAGAAACAGTCTTTGTAAAAGTAAGCGTAAAACTACGTATATCTTACCTCTTCCCAGACCCCCAAATGTAAAAGCCTTGTGCACTAGGACATCTTTTTATTTTCTTTTTATTTTTCAAAATTAATCAGCATGAATTAGATAAAAATCAGTGCTTTTTGGACAGACATGGTACCATATAAGCAGCAGAAATGCACACCTTTTTTTTCACATGAGTACCAAATTTTAGAAGGGCAGCAGGCACAATTTGATCAGCTTCTCGGAGAACATTCACAAGCTCTCCAGCAAGTCCCTGGAACAAAGCCATCATTATGTTTTATAAGAAAAACATCAGAGCAAAGCATGAATTTTTAGACATCACTTTGATATAAGTGAAAGTAGGCAAAAGATATGGTACCTTATTGTGATGTGTGAAAAATGTATGAGCAACACCCTTCTTACCAGCTCGTCCAGTCCTCCCAATTCTATGGACATAATCCTCTGTAGTGAGGGGGAAACTATAGTTGATTACTACTTCAACATCAGGAACATCCAATCCCCGAGCAGCCACATCAGTGGCTATCTGCAAACATGTAAGATTTTAACCAGCTTGACAACTAAAAGACACTTTGAAAGAATAATCACAGCCGAGAAGTCTATTGGCATAGCATCAAAAACTAATTGCAGCCAGTGGATCATACATGGAATCAATTTACTAATAAAGACCAAATTTGAAAGGGAAATTCTATTTCAGTATAACATCCTACTGAAAAATGAGAAGGAATAGCTATCAGCAGGATTATGTTATTCACTGGGTTCCATGATGGAAACACCCACCGCTACATGAGAAGGACCACATTTCTGTCAACTCCTCATCCTTTTTCACATGTAAATATTGCCACAATTTTGAGAGAGAAAATAAGCCATTCTTTTATGACAGGAAAACAAACTAATGAGAAAAATTTTGCAATCTAACAATACTGTCGAGATATTATGCTTGCACAACTGTCATTGCAACATACCATCAAGGGGCAAGTGCCCTGCTTGAATAATGATAATGCCTTTGTTCGTTGATCTTGAGCTTTGTCACCATGAATAGAAACAACCTTCCAGCCACTATAATACCCATAGAAAATGATTTTATGAAAAATGAATCTAAAGACATAAAATAATAATAATAATAATAATAATAATAATAATAATAATAATAATAAAACAATAGTGCCTTCCAGTTGTACAAGAAAATAATGCAAAAACGTGTATACACCTTGCTTTCAGCATTCCTTCAAGACGTTGCACTTCCTTTTGGTACAAGCCAAAAACCAATACCCTGTTCCTGATCATAAGCACAAATCATTAAAATGCAGGATGTACAAGACAATAATAAATTGCAATCAAAAACTCAAGGAATTCAGAGTTTTACAAATCATGTGGCAAAGAGATAATGCAAGGCATAGTCTATCTATAATAAACCAGACAAATAATCTCTTCATTCTACTTCTCAAATACCTATGGAGAAAGCCAAGAAGAAAAAGAAAAGAAAAAATGCAGGTGCAAAAAATAACCCTAATCCAGCTCAAGCTTTTCTTGGAGATTATTAAAATTAGTAACAAAATATGAACAGAGAATAGAAGTCAATACTGTTGGGCTTTGTGATATTTTTCCAGCAACGCATTCAAACGGTTGTCCCTTAAATGGTCATCCAAGACCTACATTTGTAGTGACAATGCTATCAGAAGCAAAACAGTATCTGCGGAAAATATAAAAATGTTTGATGATTGTAGAGGCCTATTGCCGAGAATTCTGAGACAAAACCTCAATAATTTGCAAGACATCATGGTTGGCAGCTGTATCCTCTGAACCAACAACCACCTGAAATAGAGCTCACTGATTTAACAGATGATGAAGATAGTAAATAAGTGAAATGGAAATATGTATATATATAGGCCTTTAATTTGTATTGGACTAAGGTATTGGGTTTATATTGGATATCTAAATCTGGAGCAGTGAGTCCAAAAATAGGTTTAGGCCAAGCTATTCAGTTTAATTTAGGAGTTTCTGATTGGTAGGTGTTGTCTTGTGAATCTTGGTCCGATGTATGTATGGCTTTGGATGTTAAAGGTTCAGTAGTAGAAAGTGGGGCTTTTAGGGGTTGCACAAATTCATTGCTTTGGGCTGGAGTATTTTGAACGGGCTTGTGTATTTGAAAAGGTTTAAAAACAGGATATATGTATATATATATATGAAAAACCACACCTTGACTGGGTTGGGATCCATGTATTCCTCAGCTAAGGAATGAACATCTAAGGGCCATGTAGCACTGAACATTATCATTTGACGAGCTGCACATGTTCAACAAAATAAATCCATATGCAAATACATATATAAGCTCCACATGTATATCAAATGAACTAATAATTAGAACTAATAGAATTCAAAATAAATTTAATCAAAAAACTTTCCATTGAGAAATTTAATGGAAATGCTTCAAAAGGATGCCCATCAAAATTCTGCTGCGCAAAGTCTTTCACCCATGTCATATGATTACTCACTGCCATGTCATCTGATTAGTTACAATAATACCTCAACTCCACCAAAAACTGTGCATCTAACCATTTCCATCCATCCCAAATTATCAAGGCACAAAAATCATGGCAGTATAATTGCCAATGACCAATGAAATCCATTTCAATAATTCCAAAGAAAATTGTGCAATATTAGAAAGCAACGAAGGAAAAGGAAATTAGGTGCCAATAGGCATGCATTTATAACCTAGTTTCTTTTGCAAAACAACAAAACCAAAGAAATGAACTTACTCTCTAAGTATCTCTCAGCAAAACTCCTCCCATCAACCAAAAACAAAAACTCAAACTTCCTTTTTAGCTGTGCATGGGAATACAGACTTCCCCATGGTTTCAGAGACTCAAAAAACAAGAAAAACTTGAGCCAGGCCATTCATTTTGTGGTTTTAACTCTATATCCACTTAATACGGGGTCTACTGTCCCTTTCAGTTGACCAGAGAAACATATAGCATTCAGGCCCATCTTAATCTTATAATTAACCAGGATGCATGGATACTTATCCCAACTAAATATGTCAGAACAAGAAATTCATCTCTCACATCTGAAAAATTGTTGGGCAGTTGCCACAAATACACAATACGGATAAGGTTCAACTACAGTATACACAAAGAAGGCATACATATTTATTTGCAAGCATGAGTGGAACAAATCCACTCTTACCTCAGAAATAATGACACATACCTGAACACGTGTTGCTCAATATTAATCGAACTTCCTGTCTAAATCCCATGTCAAGCATTCTATCAGCTTCATCAAGCACCTGCAGATGTCAACCTTTTCTGAGAATTACAACTGTTGGCAACTCATTTCATTACAACAGTTAAGGCATCTACACCGAGTCACCAAAAAGAGGATTCTTTGATCTTTGGACTATAACAAACATGCAGAGCATTTACAAGGGGCCAGTGTACAACCTTTTCAATTAGCTGGATACTGGAAAAACTTATTCAAATATCCTTAGGCAACATTGAAAAAAAAGGTTGGTTTAAAAATAAAAATACAAATCACATAGATGAAATTCAGAAGAAAATAAAGGAAATACAAGAAAAGATCTGCCACACAAGACTGGTTCCACAGGCTTTTAAGAAAAGAAGTTTAGTGAAGTAAAATGGAAAAATGAATTAAAAGCCTGTTGAACCAGTCTTGAAAAATAAATCAATTAAGTTATTCTTGAAAAGTGAATTAAAATAACCTCATTATGGTACAAAATTATAATCAATTAGCCACATTGCTCCAGGATACAGTCTCTAATAACTGACACTTATTTCAAGAAAACAAGATTCATTTCAACTACCATAACTTTACATATATATGATCCCCCATATTCTCAGGGAAGTCACAATATTGAGTTTCTTGACAATCTAATTGCTTATTCAACTAGAGAAAAGCTATAACCTGAACAAAAGTTGAAAATAATCAAATTGTCTTTAAAAGAGAAATTTGCCCTGTTTTCAGAGCACGTCAGTGAGACTACATTTTTTTCCAATTGTTAATCAAATCTCTACACCCTAGACAGTTGCCATTGGTTGGAAGGCAGAATTAAGAAGCATGATCTTCAAGATCTCTAAAAACACCAGGATTACATTTGGGTGTCCAATTCAAGTTAATCTAACAAATTATAGCCAAGTGGAAAACATTCCATTACATGGATAAAAATACCAAAGCTGACTAAATAAAATTTTCAGGTGACTATTGACCAAAGCACCATTGAAGGCCATCCAGTACAGGTGCACTTACCACAAATGATACCTCCATAAGGTGGCATACATTCATTTCCATCAGATCCTTCAGACGTCCAGGGGTTGCGATGACAATGTCCTAATGTACAAGGGAGAATGGTCTTAATGTTACAATTATGAAAATTACAATTATGACAAGAAAAGGTGTTGGCAAATGTACACTGATTACCACTGAATAAGTTATGAAGATAATTAGAGGAGAAAAACAAGAAGAATACGAGCATGAAAAAGCAAAAAAAAAAAAAAAATTACGCAGCTCAAATCTTATCTTACTGGATAAAAAGAGCAAAATAAAACATTCTATGGCTAGACTTTTAAAAGACTGGGATGAGAAAAAGATCCAGAGGAAGGAAAAGTTATACAGCAGAGATATTTCACAACCCTGATTTTCATTTTTTTCTTGGAATGTGGAACAACCTTGACTTCTTAAGTTAATGCACAAAATTTTTCAAGAAACAGAAAAAGACAAACAATACACAACTGGCATTCCAATACGGGCACCCTTATTTAATCTAAGGCACCAATATTTCACCAATATCAAACACTGCACATCAAAATGATGGAAAATAGCAAACAGCCAATTTCCAAGCCGAACCTCTACTTCTCCCCAAACTCAGCCTGTAGATTCTTAAAAAATTGCTAATATGACAATGTAATTTCTTTTTATGTAATTGAAAGGGTCAATGTGCCACTGTTCTTTTGTCCAACAATTCTAACTCTAATTCATCGGTATTTGTTAATTCTAGTTTTCTGGAACACATTAACAATTGATCACAATGTTTCACCTTCAGTATATGGAAAAAGCAGAAAAACTAATTAAATAAAAGGTAAGGAGATAAAGAAAATTTAATTTGCTTTTATGGCTTCAATCAAAATGTAACCAATGACCCTTTCAATGAGTACAATTATCCTCACATAAAACATTAGCAAGTGAGAAAAGAATTCCTACGATGCCAGATTTCAGGGAAGAAATTTGAGGCCCTTTGGATGTTCCCCCATATAAGCAAATTGACTTCACACCACAAGGTTCCCCTGCATCACGCAAAACATCCCATATCTGCCAACAAGAAAAGACAACAATCATCCCATTCTTCAGTAAAATGAGCCACAATTCATCATATAAAAAATGTAATCCAAGTGGGAGATGCAGCAGTGGGGTCATCTAGCAATGCCAGGGTTTTTCTGACAGGCATTCCTCATCATAAAATAAGAATTGTAATCCACGTGACAAGTTACAACTGTAATTAAATGTGTAGGAAGAAAAATAACAACAGGAAAAAGAATTCCAAATCTTACACAAAACAATGCTGCACACAAATTTGTCAACTCTGAAGATTTGCTTTTTGGTTGTTAAAAACAATATTTGATTCCAAACAAGTTCAGCAAGAACCATCACTAGCAAATGCTTTATGCACCTTATGAAGTAGTGTTTTCACCTCCCAGAAATTAGATCCTAAAATTCTATCCTCACCCTGACAGGACTTTATTCACTAAGTAACATAAAATTCTTATACCCCATTTGAATCTCAATATCTCCATTTCTTTCTCAAGAATAATAGGAAATTTACTTCATATTTTATGAATTCACAGAAGAATAGGTGGCATGACAACCAAATCTTTTTGCTTGATATAAGGCACTCCAAGCAAATTCTGGTAGACTCCAATCCCACTGTGCATTGCTTCCCATATAAAAGACTACAGAATAAACCACCAGCATTACAGAAATAATTTTCATATGTAATTATTCCATTGCAACTTGTCCGCATCATACTGGTAAGAGCTCAAGTTTCAGCGTACATAATGCCAAATTAGCAAGATATTACATTTAAAATACAGTCTGCATAAATGACTTACCAGTGAAAATAAATTGTAATCAATGCGAATAGATACATACCTGATCAGCTAACTCTCTTGTTGGGGCCAGAACAAGACAAAGTGGATTCAATGTCTTCGCTGTTTTTCCCTTTCGCTTGCCCAGGACATGCATCATTGCTGGTATCCCATATGCTAACGTCTTACCTAGAAACAAACACCGAGAGCACAAATCAGGAACCTGTATTAACAATCATGACCGTGGTCCACATTACCGAAGTCATCTTTAGCAAAATTATTGAGGTGACATGTGAAACTATGGATTATTGAACAAACCAGAGGACTAGCCCAGTCTGGAAAAACCAAAAACCATATCTCATAAAAGCAGACCAAATCAAAAGGGAAAGAGCAATAAAAGGAGGCCAGATATCACTGAAAAATGAGAGAATTTACCCGAACCAGTCTTTGCAATTCCAATAAAATCACGTCCATCCAACAAGAAAGGCCAAGAATGGGCCTGAATTGCAGAAGGATTCTTGAAATTCTTGCAGCATTCCAACACAATATCCGGTAGATTTGACTCAGCAAACGACGTCAAAGGCGCGTACTTTGCCTCTTGTGCATCCTTCCCACTAACTACCACTCTCTCTTCACCAATTTCATTGAGAACTTGGTTCGATTCCACGTTAACATTACGCGCGTTGTTTTGCTTCCCGTTCTCGTTATCTCCTTGAGGCATCTTCTCGTTCCTGTTCTTCTTCTGTTTCCGATCTTTCTTGCCATTTTCTTGGGAAGGATCGGCTTCTTCTCTGTGGGTTTCTCTTCCTAGCCCATCTTCTTTCTCTACCTCTTTGCGCTTTTTATTCTTGTTGAAGCCTTGTTGGAATTGGGTCTCTTGCAGGTTCCGCTTTAGACTTGATTCCTTTCGTTCTTCAAATTCTGTGTCATTGTGCTTCTTCTTCTTCTTCTTCTTCTTCTTGTCGTTGTTTATGTTGGGGGGTCGTTGTTGGGGCCCCGGCTCGCCGTGAAGAAGCGTTTCTTCGAATTTTCTGCCCATTGGAGAGACCGGAAAACCAGACCGACCGACCAACCAACCCCCCAAGGAGGCTTCGAAAAAGGAGACTTTTGAGGCTTTTATTGTAGGGTTTTAGCTTTCGGCAAAGTTATCGAAAACGGCACCGTAACTGTGCTTGTGATTCTCTCAAAAGTCCTTTTTGTCGTCTTTATTAATAATCTAATATTGGGCCAATTACTCCAAGCCCGCGCTCCCATTCTCGTAACTCTCAGTAAAAAATGCTAAGTGAGTAAAACAATAAAAGAAAAATAAAAAATAATTAACTGTACTAATAATTCTCACTAGACCACAGAAAAAATAAATAAAATAATTCATGTTTGGAGGAAAAAAAAAAAGAAAGAATGTGAATCTCATTTAAACAAACAAAAAATAATTAAAAATTAAAATTAAACAATAAAAACAATAATAAAAAATTAATAGCATAATTAAAAATGCACTTTTGGCCTATTTAATTATGTAGTCTATTTTTTGTTGTTTATTTTTTTATTTATTATTTTTTTTGTTGTTTACTATCAATTTTTGTTTCTTTATCATTAATAACTATTTTATTTTTTAACTAGAAAACATGTGAGATTATTATTGGTGTATAATTTATTAATAATAAATTAATAGTCATGTATGTACATGTAAATATATATTATTAAAATTGAGAAAAAATTAAATTAAAGATATTAGAATATCTTATAATTATAAAAATTAATTACAATTAAAATATAATTCTATAAATTAATTAATATAAATTTAATTATAATCAAATAAAAATTATATTTATTCATAAAATCATACTTTGATTATAATTAAATTTTTATAATTATAAAATTTTTTGACAAAAGAAAATAAAAGACAAAAATAAGAACAAAAAAACTAAAATCTTCTTTTTAAAGAAAAAAAGAAAATTTTCAAATTCACTTTTTTTTCCTTAAAAAATTATTCTCAATTTTTTTTCAAAAGAAAAGAGAAAACAAGATCACAAATCCTTACTTTTTGTTTTTATTTTATTAAAAAATATTTAATTTAACCTTTTTTTCTAAATTCAATTAAATATAAAAAAATTGACTTAAACTAGATTTAAAAAGAAAAAGAACTATTTCCAATTTTTTTAAATAAAACTTAACTTTTGAGTACCTTTACTTTTTTAATAAAATACAAGTAAAAATAAATTTATTAATAAATATGATTATACTCACAAATTAAAGTTCTAATAATAATAACAATGTAAAATAAAAGTTAGAATATTATGTATCAATTAAAAGAAAAAAGTTTGTAATTTTTAGAAGTCCATATAATAACAACTTCAATATAAATATTAGTACTAACTATTATATTATTGTTATAAGGTTGTTGCAATTTCATTTTAAACTTAACTCAATTGCAATAGTTAGCATTACATAATATTGACCACCTAAAGAGTTTTTAAAGTCTTACTTATATCATTTTTTTTCAATATCAACATTCTCATTAGCACACACATATATACACATTTTGATAAAATTATAAACACAATAAGCAAAAGCCAATATGTTTTTACTTTTTAAACTCATATATAACAATATAGAAAAGAGTTAGAAGTCTTATATATAAC
>JAHLGO010021101.1:4716099-4733660 GCA_020615895.1 Ceriops decandra | reverse complement strand
GTCTCCTGGTCTCACTGTCTTATTGTCTCACCGATTTTGGGTCTTACCACTGTAAGACCCTTCTCTGGTCCCACCAATTTTGGTCTTCTGATATGTTATGGTGTCACCCGTTTCACCCTTATCTAATCTCACCAATTCTGGTCTTTTGGTGTGTTCTAGTGTTACTCGTTTCACCCTTTTCAGGTCTCACGCCTTACCTAGTCTTACGTCACACCTAGTCTTACGCCTCACTTAGTCTCATGGTGTTTCACCCTTTTCTCATCTCCCACATTTATGGTCTGTTTTTCACTGTCGTACATTTTTGTTCTGGTCACACTTGCTCTAAGTTTGATTTGGTCTCACCCATTCTAAGTCTGGTCTAGTCTCACCGTTCTGGTTAGGTTTGGTCTTACCTGGTCTTACGTTTCCAGGTCTCACCTGGTCTCACCATTCTGGTCAGGTTTGGTCTCACTTGGTCTCATGTGGTCTCATGTTTCAAGGTCTCATGTTTTGTCTAGTTTGGTATTACATGGTCTTACCTAGTCTCACCTGGTGTCACGTTTTGGTCTGGTCTCACCCATTGCACGCTTCATTGGTCTCACGTCTTCTCTAGTCCTAATCTGCTTTAACGTCTCACCTTCTCTAGGTCTCACACCCTCTCTTTCTAGTTTACTTTAACGTGTTTCTTTATCTTACGGTGGTTCCACCTATTCTGGTTTACTCTCCCCGATTTTGATCTGCTTTGTTTCACTACTTTTTTGGTCTGCTCTCACGTCTTCCCTTGTCCAGGTCTCACATTTTCAGGCTTGGTCTGCTCAATCTTTCAATAGCTACCCCAAAAGAGATAAGTCTTGGTTTATATACTCTTTTCTATGAAAACCCTAGTAGGGTTTACTGGAGCTGTGACGAATTTCCTTTCTTGCCTCTCCATATGGCTTCATATTACTATTCCATTCAAAATTCAATATTATCCTCCTTCTTAATTTATTTTTCTTGCTCTTTTCTTTCTACTAAAAACTCATCCCTTGATTGCTTGAATGAGCCACTTTTGCTTGCACACTTAAATTTGGTTGACAACAATTACAACCCATACAACACTATGGAAACAACATGATTAAATACCTGCCATAAGAACAAGGTCTAAATGTTTGTCCCATTTTGGGTCATATTGTTTTCAACTACTTGCTACTAAAAGAGTTATCAAAAGGTATCAAATACTTGGTGAAATAATTACATTAAAACAAGATGGGAAGAAAGCATTAACTACAATAAACTTAATGATAAAATCCAAAAATTAAAGAAAAATAATGGTGATCATCACTTATTTGACATCATGTTGGATTTAACCTTTCTTCACTTTGAAAAAAGTGATACTTCTTGTAATTGAAGAAAATGTAATGTTGAAAGAAGCAAAAAGATGGAATGTTGAAGGCAATATGTGTTGTGTTAAAGATTAAGGTATTGGTGAGAAAATTAAGGATTAGGCTTTTTAAGAGAAAGATTAATGTTGATGTAAATGTTGAAATAGAATATAGGAAAATGAAAAATGCATTTTATAACTTTTTTTGAAAAATAATTTAAAAAAATGTAACACTATGTCATTTTGATAAACGTCAAAATAAAGTTAATGAAAATTTAATGAAGGGAGTCAATTGCCAAAATAAAAAATCATGACTTTTTATAATAGAAATTAAAACCTTAAGGAAGTATAAAACAAAAGGGTTAAATCACAAAAGGATTAAATGGATTTAACCCTTTTTCTTTATCCATATGTTTGTCTTTCTTCATTATTTACATAAAAAAGTATGGCTAAAAATATGCAATTATATAAAATGTTACTTATTCAATTTAGAAATACATTAAAAACTTACACTTACCTTAGTTTATAAATGTATATAGACATATATGTCATTTTATAGATATTAATTTTCTCACCTTTTCATTTATCATCACTTGCAAATAAAAAATGATAATTTCCATTCATTTTGAATTCCATTGATTTCTAATTTGTCCAAATAACTAAGGAAAAAATCCTTTTTTTCTTTTCATTTTTTTTCTCATATCTTTCTTTCATATCTCATTTGAAATCCAAACAAAGAATTAGAAAGAGCTTGTCATTTTAAAGCTAATTATGGATAAACTACTATAAATGCAAAATTTAATTTGTGAAATTATATTGAGGATATATTTACAAGTTATTGTTATATTAAAGTTTTAAAGGTAGTTTATTCTTATATTAAAATTCTTTTTTTCCTTTATCTTAATATATTTTCTTATTAATTGTAGGGTTAATATGTTATAAAATCTTAAACTTTACAAGTTTTAAAAATTTAATATAATCTTTAGAAGTAACAATTTAGCTCGCCAAGGATTTTTTTCTTCTTAAAAAATCTAGCATACTTTTAAAAATGTCAATAGATTCTTAGTATTTAACTTAAATTTTTTAAAAATAAAAATATAATAAAATAAAAAAATCTAGAAAAATTATCCCTTCCCTCTCTCTTTCTCTCTCTCTCTCTCTCTCCACCTTCCACCTTGCTTATGCTAAAGTTGATATATTAAAATCAAGATTGCTCTCTTTTAATGGTAAGGCTTTTATGATTGATTGATCTACCATTTTTTCTTGTATACTACTTATCAGCACGATAATTTTGTTACTCCTAAAAGAATGCAAGATTTTCTTAAAGTCAAATAATTTATCATTGATAACAGATTTGAATTATTGTTTCTTATTGTAAATGGCAAGTTAAAAAATTTAACTTTTTAATCTTTTGATGTGCCCTAAAGGAAATCTAAAATTCAAATCCTCTTTTTTTAATTTTGTTTCTATCTTATTGTTTCAATTTTCATTTTGAACAATATCCTTTTAGAGTTGAAAGGAGAACATGGTTGTGAGAGACCATTATAAAATATAAATGATGCCATTAATTTTGAAGACAAAGGAAACTAAGTAATAAAAAAAATCATGTGTAAAGTATTATTGCGAAAGGGACCCAAATATAAAGAAAAATAAGCTCCAAAATTCCCAATTAAAAACAAAAAAGAAGCATATAATATGATAGAGAGCTAAGGAGTTAAGTTGCTTTGTAATGCATAGATGAAAAGCAAGGAAGAAAAAAAGAAACAAAGTAGAGGTGTTCATTAAAAGAAGGATAAATGGGAAAAATGTTAGTTTGTCTACTATAATTGGCAAAAAACCAAATGAATCTATTAATTTAGTTTAAATGATTAAGATTGCTATAAGGTAATAAATATGGATTTGAAAGGGAAGTATAGGAAGAAGAGAAGTGAGAGGAATAAGAAAGAGAGTAAAGATTGAACTTTTAAGACTTCTTTTTATTAAGTGTAATTTTATTTTATTTTTTTAAATTTTGAGTCAAACGCTCCATTACCTTTGATATCATGCCATTGGTTAGCAAAAGGGTACATTGTTACTCTCGATAAACAAATATTAGTACGTGTATATAAACATGTCTTATACAATTGTGATTTGACTTTCTTATTTATTAAGTACATCATATATAAAATCATTTGATTATGATGAGGATTGGTTTAGGTCTCATATTGAGAAGGGGGTGAAGCACTGTGAGATATCGTCTTTTTACAAATCGATTCAGATTTAACCTTTGTGGCTTATTAGAGCCGATGAACCAATTTTTAATTTTATCTTTTATGTGAGTGTGATCGTATGAATAAGAAACAATGCGCAAGCACCAAAGAGCACACGACAAAGTTTACGTGGTTCACTCATAATGCATGAGCTACGTCTATGGTGTGATAGGATCACTTTAAAATCACACAATCCACTTTTGTTATCAAGGGATACATTAATTTTATGGAAGGATCACTCCTTCACTACTTGTAGAAGGATTACTCCTTAACCACTTATAATGATCTCCTGATCATTCTAAGGGTATCCCACCTTATTTTTCAATAATTCTATTAAGAGTTTATGGAAAACCCTTTCCTGGAGAACAATTGCTCAATATGTATAGTTTACTAAAGTAGAATATAGATCTTTTCCTTCCTTCGCTACTGGTGTTATCTTACTTGTTACTGGTGCTGCCTGCACGTTGTTGCTGGTGTCCACACGTTTCACTAATGCTATCCATATGTGCTGCTGCTACTATCTACGCATGCCTGTTAATGCTATCCGTACACGTTGTTAATGCTATCTGTACATGCTGCCACATCCATCCATTATTGTCCATATGTGTTGTTAATGTTATTTGTACGTGTTGTTGTTGCTGCCTACTATCTACACGTGCTATGCTTGCTGTCCGCATATGCTGCACCTGCTATCTGCATGCATTGCTTCTGTTGTCCATGCTTTTTGTGCCCTCTACCTATGCTGTCTGCGTCTTCTATTTGTGCACACTATGCTTACTATCCGTGCACATTGTGCCCATTGTCTGCACTCCTACTATCGGTGCACACTGTGCCTGCTATTTGCTAATGGTGCATTTGCCTTTCCTCTTATCGTGAGTCACGCGGTTTCCTTCTAGTCATTGCTTGGTTTCCCTTGCTGTCCAAGGTCTCCTTTAGTTTATCATGTGTTCACTCTTGCTGTCTAGCCAGTTTACTCTTCCTTATTGTAGGGTTTTGACTCACCAAGGTTTCACTTACTATTGGTGTGTTGTGACTGTGCTCTCCTTGTTGTCGTTCACCTTGCCTTGGTCGTTCTCCTCTTTGCCGTCCACACCTCTTTTACTGGTTGATTGCTTTGTCGTTTAGCTTGTGTAGGCCGATTTCTCTCTTTGGATGGTTTCTTTTTACATTGGCCAAATGGTTGGTTGGACATCCTCTCTCTTTCAACCGATGGTCTCCTCTTTCACGGTTTTCTCTCTTTGGCCGATCACCCACCTTTGCTGTTTATGCTATTTTTTCGTGTAGGGTAGGGTTTTTCTTGATTGTCTCTTTTATTGGCCGGTTATATAGGTTTTCTGAATAGTTAAATTGTCGACCTTGCTCTCTTTGTGTTTACCAAATGCTCTCTTATATTGGCCTTACCATAGTTTTATCTTCCAAGGTCTTTATATACTCTTTTTCATGAAAACCTAATAGGGTTTACACAACAGATTTATGTTCTTACCCCTCTATGTGACTTTTACTTTTTTGCCCCTCCATATGGTTTTACTTTCTTGCCCCTCTATGTGGCTTTACTTTCTTGCACACTTAAATCTAGTTGACAATAATTACAACCTATACAAGGCTATGGGAACAACAATCTCCCTTTTTGTAATTGTTGGCAACACTCATAACAAAAAAAAAACCATTGTGCAGTAATTACAACTTCCCCTAAATGTGTACTCCCTCTTTTTTAATAGCTCCCCTTGCACTATTGCTTCTCTCCCCCTTTGCCAACCAATTACAAATCTGAAAAACTTGCAAAGTAGAGTTGGAGGATTCACTTGAACTTTAGGCTTGAGTAGGAATTTGCACAAACATACTTATTTTGTGCTTTTCAAATAGCTATGCGGACAAAGATTTAGTTAGATCTTGCGTAGCCTCTTTAACAGATTTAGGTTCAACTTGTGAGAGTAAAGCAATAACCATTAAGTTCCATCTCTTACTCAGGGAGAAGTGTTATACATCTCTTGGCATTATGACCATCTTGCCCGCACTTTTCACATTGTTCCAAGTTTGTTAATATAACAAACTTGTTCTTTGAAACCATTGGTTTGGGCTACCACCAACACTCCTTGTCAATGTGTCCTTGCCTTTTACAATATGTGTAAGAACTCACGACAGGTGTTCTCCTATGAATTTTGTATTGTCTCCCCTTGTATGCAGCATCATATCTTCTTATGTTGGAGACACATACTAGCTTTCTTTACCAGCAGTTACATGCCTTATAACCCCAAACTCCATAATAAAGACAGTGACCTTGAAACTGCCTCTTTTTGGGTCTAATCACAGCTTGTTTTCTTTTGTTCATTACTTGCTGTGTAGGCAACATAGCTAGCTTCTTTGCTTGTATGACTTTCATTTTAGTCACTTTCTTCTCCTTCTTCTGTTCAGCCGTAGCCTTTTACTGGCTGACCTTCTTTTCTTCATTTTTATTTGCCACCCTAAGTTGCTTCTTCAAATCCTCTTTATTCTAAGCTATCTTCTATTGAGTCATAACCTTCTTTTTCAACTTCTGTGGCACATTCTTATTATCTTTAGGCAATGCAGCCTCAGATTGCTGCATTTTCTCTTCATTCTTCTTTTCTCTTGCAGAACAGGTTTCTTTTATCATTTCATGTTTCTGCAAGTTCTCTTCACTCTTTTTAAGTTGTTGTTGAAGTCTTAGCAACTCTATCTCCATTTCTTCAATTGTTAAAGTCCTTGAGCTAAGCTTTATTATAAGGTCTTCACATATTTTGATATGTTCTTCAAATCTTCTCTTCAAGTCAATATGTTCAACCCTTATTTCATCCTTTTGACTTTCAGCTTCCTTAAAATTTGATTCAACTTGTTTTATGTGAGCCTTCAACCTTTTTATGGTTATGCCCTTTCTGATTATCTAATTTGAAGCTGCTTCCAACTCAGCTTCAAGATTTGGTTCTTCTTCATTAACCTCCTCTTCCTCTTTAGAGCTTGAACTACCACCTTGAGCTGATACCATAAAGGCCTGCTCATCTGATGATTCTTCATCTTCCTCCTTATTAGCTTTTTTTATCTGACTCACATAACTCTTGAATGAGCCTTTCTTCTTCTTTTATGGGTTGGCAGTCTTCTTGCTGGACTTTTTTAATTTGAATGATGGTCTTCTCCATTTTGAATTCAGCTCATCATCACCATCCTTATCTTCATCATCAAGTTTCACTTTGCACTGAGAAGCAAAGTGTCCAATCTACCCATAACAATAACATCTCAAGGACAACTGTCCTTTTCCATTCTTAAACCCTTTTTTGAACTTCCTTGTGAAGTATGCCAACACTTCACCTTCACTTTCTACCTCCTCCTCATCATCATCCTCACTAGATGATTCTTCCTCTTCTTTTATCTTCACGTGTTTCATAGTTTTGAAAGTTGACTCCTTTGATACCTTTGACATTGAGGAGCTCTCAGTTGACTTTATTCTTATCTTATATGCAATGAGACTGCACTAGAGATCATGTAAAGACATAGAATTGAGATCACTACTCTCCTTTATAGCTGTCACCTTTGAGGCAAACCTCTCAGGCAGAATTCTTAGAATTTTCTTCACAATAGATGAGTCCTTCTTGTTCTTCCCATGACTTCTAAGGTCATTTACAGCATTAATAACCTTAATTCTTAGACCTACTGCTACACGTTCTGATTTTTTGCATGAGGTGTTACTGGTGTTAGTATACCCTCTTAGACATGCAGGGACATGCTGCTGCTATTGGTATACCCTATTGGATGTATAGGAACATGCTGCTGGTGCTGGTATACCCTCATGGACTTGCAAAGATGTTTGTTGCTACTAGTATACCCTCATGGATGTGTAAGGACATGCTGATGGTACTAGTATACCCTCATGAATTTGCTATTGCTGGGAAGTCTTCTGGACGTATTGCTGCTATTGGGAAGTCTCCTGGACAATATGTTGCTGTTGTTGGGAAGTCTCCTAGATGTGCTGCTGGTGTAGGGAAGCCTCTTAGATGTGTTGTTGCTCTCTTCTTGGCTAACTGCCTTGCCTTTTTTCCTTGGTAGTTGCTATACTCTCTTTGGTCGGCTGCCTTTTGCTTTCTTTCTTCCTTTCCTTGGCCGACTACATTGCCTTCTTTCTTTGGTGGCTGCTGCACTCTCCTTGGCCGACTGTCTTGCCTTCTCCTCTCTTTTTCCCTAAGTTTGCTGCTCACTTCTCTCTTTGGCTAGCTCTCAATTTTTTGCAGCACACACCTTTCTTGCAAGACATATAGGCATATTTATAGAGCCTTGAGATTAGGGCTACACGATCATTAACGGTCATTGTTGATTCCCACATATTGCCCTATAATTAATGACTAGATTTGATTTCTAAAATTTAGAGTCAATGGTCAACATTGATTTCCTAAAATTTAGGGTCAACAATCAATCTTGACCCCTAAAATTTAGAGTCATGGTCAACGTTGACTTTTAATGCTAGGATTAACCTATCATCACCGGTTTCTCCCAATGACCTCATTACATCTCAACAGCATTCATAATATCAAATCAACACATATAACCATGTGAAATGGTGTTGACAACAAATCCAACATTAGCCATCAAAGATAGGCTTAACACCTATTCTTCCATAACTGATAATTCTGTCTATCAAATGTAAGGATGCCCTTGTTATTAACATTATTTAAGCTATCTATGATCTCAAGTAGCAATAGAGATAGAAACTCACACAGTAATGCACAACCTGAATTCAAAGCAGAAAATTTGGATCAATAGAGGAACCTAGCTCTGATACCATTTGATGAGGACCAATTTAGGTCTTACATTGAGAGGGGGGTGAATCAATATGAGATATCCTCTTTTTACAAATCAATTTGGATTTAATTTTGTGACTATTAGAGCTGATGATCCAATTTTTAATTTTCTCCTTTATATGAGCGTGATCGTACTAATAAGAAACAATGCGTAAGCACCTAAGAGCACAAGAAAATTTTTATGTGGTTCACTCACAATGTGTGAGCTACGTCTACGGTGTGATAGGACTCCTAAATCACACAATCCACTCTTGTTATCAAGGGATATACTAATGTTGTAGAAGGATCACTCCTTCACTACTTGTGGAAGGACTACTCCTTAACCACTTACAGTGATCTCCTGATCACTCTAAGGGAATCCCACCCTATTTTTCAACAAATCTATCAAGAGTTTATGGAAAAACCTTTCTTGGAGAACAATTGCTCAATATGTACAGTCTACTAAAGCAGAAATGGATTTTCTCCTTCCTTTGCTGCTGGTGTTATCTCACCTATTGTTAGTGATGCTCGCGTGCTGCTGTTGCTGTCCTTATGTACTGTTGTTATTGTTCGTATATGTTATCGTTGTTGTCTACGCACACTGTTAATACTGTTCATATGCATTATTAATGCTATCTATACATGCTACCATATCTGTCTGCTGTTGTCCATATGTGCCGTTAATGTTGTTTACACGCGCTATCGGTGTTGCCTGCTGTCTACACATGCTACACCTATTGTCTTTATGCGTTATGCTCGCTATCCACACACATTGCTCCTATTGTGCACGCTTTCTGCACCTATTGTCTGCACTTTCTGCACCTCATATCCATGGATATTGTGCCCACTATCCACGTGTGTTGTGCCCATTGTCCACACTTCTGCTGTTTGTGCACACTGTGCATGCTGTGCCTTCTATCTGCAAGCTCTGCGCTTGCTGTCCGCCTGCTTTACACCTATTATTTGTGCTTTGTGCCTACTATACGCACCCATTATTCCTACTATCCACACATGTTGTGTCTATTATCTGCATGTGCAACTATTGCTATCTGCGCATGTTGCTACTTTCCTTACATACTGTAGCAATTTTCTCAGGCGCTGTTGCTCTCCCCACGCGCTACAACAAATTTCTCGTGCCGCTGCTGCTCCCTTAGGGCACTGCAGTAGATTTCTTGTGTCGCTGTTACTCTCCCTGCGTGTTATAGTAGTTTTATTGTGTTGCTATTGCTCTCTCAGGGCACTGTAGTAGATTTCTTATGTCGCTGTTACTCTCCCTACATGTTGTAGTAGTTTTCTCAAGTCGTTGTTGCTCTCTGCACATGCTGTAACAATTTCTTTGCACTGTTGTTGCTCTTCTCGCATGCTATAGTAGATTTTTTACACCCTTCTGCTCTCCCCACGCGTGTTGCAATAGTTTCCTCGTGCCACTGCTACTCTCCTTGGGCACTATAGCTATTTTCTAATACTGCTATTGCTATCCCTGCATGGTGGTTACTGGTGCAAGACCCTTCTATTGCTCCACCACCTGTCGACTATTGCTTCACTTCTGCTGGTAGTTACTCTGTCTTTCTTTCTATCCTTGGCCGATTGCCTTGCCTTCTTTCCTTCTCTCATTGGCTAGCTACCTTGCCTTCTTTCCTTCTCTCCTTGGCCAACTACCTTGCCTTTTTTCCTTCTTTCCTTGGCCAGCTACCTTGCCCTTTTTTTTTGGTGGTTGCTGCTCGTTCACCTCCCTTTTTCCCTAGGTTTGCTTCTCACTCCTTACTGTTCACTCAATTTTCTATAGCCCTTCGTTTTATTTTTGCAAAACACCCAAGGGTATTTATAGAGCCTTGAGTTTAGGGTTACACGATCATTCACAATCATCATTAATTCCCACATGTTGCCCTATAATCAATGGCTGGATTTGATTCTTAAAATTTAGGATCAATAGTCAATGATCAATCTTGACCCCTAAAATTTAGGGTCACGGTTAACATTGACTCCTTAATGTCAAGGTTGACCTATCATCACAGGTTTCTTCTAATGACCTCACTATATCTTAATAATATTCATAATGTCAAATTAACAGATATAACCATATGAGATGATGTTGATAACAAATGTAACACTAGCCATCAAAGATGAGCTTAACAGATTATATATTTTTTTATTGATATTAACAAAAATGTTTATATTTTGCACTATTAGTAGTAAACTTAAACTTGTTGTAGAAAGAGCTACAATATTGTTCAAATTCATATGTTTATATATAAATGTGTGTGTATGTGCACATATATGTGTGATATAATTGACATATTATTTTATATTCTCAATAAAGAGTGTTAAAAATTAATTAAAAAGGAATATCATTATCATAATTGATATATTTCAAATAAAGATTAAAAAAATCCATTATTTAACATATACTCGATGATTTTAAGACCCAATTAATTTTTTTTAAGCTATTCTAATATTAGCCACAAATTCTTCTCCCTGACCATTGCCATAACATCCAGGGCAGCTTTTGGCAGTAAATATAGGTATCAAAGCGAGTTCATTAGAGCAACCAAGGAAGCACTAATGCCACTGGGAGGATTTGACTTTCCACACCTTTTCCCTTCATTGAAAAACCTACATTGGCTTGGCAGAACGAAGCGTGTAAGTAAGGAGCTACAGGAGAAATTCGACATGATTCTCGAAGATATCATCAATGACCACAAAGCCCAGAGGATATCATTATCACCTAACAGCAGCAATCATCATGTGTCAAATGACGATGAAAATGATTTTATTGATGTTCTTTTAAATCTTCAGGAGTCTGACAACCCAGAATCTGAAATGATAGCCAAGTGCATCAAACAAGTAGAATTGGTATGGTTTCTAAGATCAGCATGACAGTAAATATATACAGATATGTCATATCTATAACATCATCATGTTTCCTTTCCCTCGTCTTCAAAAGATAAAGTAGGCTGTGAAATGATAACTCAGCTCTACATATTTTTCCAGGACATGTTCGGTGCAGGCTCTAAGACGACCTCGATAACCTTAGAATGGGCATTTTCAGAACTGCTGATTAACCCATGTGCAATGCACAGGGCACAAGCAGAAGTGCGACAAATTCTCCAAGGCAAGAGTAAAATTAGAGAGACAGATATTCGAGAAATAAATTACCTGAAATTAGTCGTTAAAGAAACCTTAAGGTTACACCCTGCAAACCCCTTAATTCCGAGAAAAGCAAGAGAAAGATGTGAAATAAATGGGTACATGATACCCAAAAATAGCAAAGTTGTCATAAATGCATGGGCAATAGGCAGAGATCCAAAATATTGGACTGATGCTGATTGCTTTAAACCATAGAGGTTCCTTGCCAGTGACATCAGTTACAAAGGTGAGGACTTCAAATACATTCCATTTGGGTCATGAAGGAGGATGTGTCCTGGAATATCATTTGCTATACCAACTATTGAACTAGCACTTGCCCAGTTGCTATACCATTTTGACTGGAAAATCGCAAATGGGAACGATCCTGAACAGCTGGACATGACGGAGAAATTCGAAGCGACTGTTTCAAGAAGCAATAGTCTATACTTGATTGCCACCCTTTATAATCCTTAATTATTTCTATGATTCCAATAGTAAAAATGTTATAAATTGGAAAAAATACGACCAAAATGAGTGATATATAAGGTTACCAGGGTTAGACAGAAATCCAAACCTGAAAATAGAGTCTCTGTAATTTTTCGTTTTCCTTATAACTTCTATTTCTAGAAATGACATTTTATTACCCAAGGAAGCGAGTGAGCGAGCGGAGGAGTGAGTGAGAGTGATTAGCATAGTGTCATGGAGTTAGGCTTGGACGTGCTAACCCGTGTGGCACTTAGTCGATCCTGTGAGAGAAGATGCTAAGTAAGCCTTATAGAATTTGAGAGAATCGACTTGGAGTCGAAAGAGACTTGAGAGGGACAAGGAAACCGAAGGCATAAGAGAGAGAGAGATAGAGAGAGAGAGAGAGAGAGCTTTGCAAAGGAGAGAACTTACAATTCAATGGTGTGTTTACAAATGAGAGGAGTGGGGGTATTTATAGTAGTTCCACTTCCTCAATGTGTGGCTACAATTGTTTCTCTAAAATATCTTAGATATTTACAAGAGAGAATACCTAAACACTTACCTAAGCAAGGTGCTTACCTAAGCGCTTACCAAAGCGAGACGCTTACCTAATCGCTTACATAAGTGAAGTGCTTACCTAAGCGCTTATGCAGAAGGTTAAGTCTTTGGAGCATTAATTGGGCTTGTCCAACGGGCCTAGTTTGGCAATCTTTGTGGACGGGCCGTGACATCCTCCCCCACTTAATCTCGTGATGTCCTCGTCACGCCTTCATCCTTATAACATTGTATGTGATCAGCAAATTGCCAAAGCAAATCTTCTCGTTCCCAACTAACCTTGTGGTTTGGTAGATCTTTCCACTTGACTAAGTACTCGGTGTAGTTAGGAACTCCTTTTTTTCCTATCACTCTATTAGCAAGGATGCATTCCACTTCCTTGTTGAATTTGGTGATGATGGCAGTTGGTGCACGTTTGGATTCCCCACGACTCGGATCTTCGATGTCTTCATGAAAGGTCTTTAGAAGACTTACATGGAAGACATTGTGAATTTTGAGTCTTGGGGGAAGTTGGACCTGGTAGGCAGCCTTCCCTACTCGTTTGATTGTGGGAAATGGCCCTTCATATCTCCTCACCAGGCCTTTGTGCACTTTCTGTAAGGACTTGAATTGGTTAGGTAGCAATTTTACCATCACCAAGTCTGCTTTCGTGTATTCCTTCGGGCGTCGTTTAACATCGGTCCATTTCTTCATTCATTTGGCAGCTTTATCAAGGCGGGTTCTTTTGATGTCTGGCTCTTCGTGCCATTCCTTTGCAAATTTATAAGCAGCAGGGTTACATCCCATGTAGGAAGAGGCAACAGCACTTGGAGTTAGAGGTTGTTGTCCCGTGATGATTTTAAACAGACTTTTGCCTACTGCTTCACTCCTTTGGAGGTTGTAAGAGAATTGGGCAACATCAAGCAACTTTGCCCAATCTCTTGATGGGCACTGACGTAGTGCCGTAGGAATTGTTCCAACAAAGCATTGATGCATTCGGTTTGGCCATTGCTTTGGGGATGGAAGCTGGTTGAGAAATTCAAATCAGTCCCTAACAATTTAAACAACTCGCGCCCGAATTTACCTGTGAAGCAGGGATCCCTATCACTTATGATGCTTTTAGGTACTCCCCATAACTTTACCACGTTCTTGAAGAATAGGCGAGCTGTTTCATCGACTTTGCAATCAATGGGGGCTGGAATGAAGATGGCGTACTTGCTGAATCGATCAACAATTACCATGATGCTTCCAAATCCATCAAACTTAGGTAAGGCAACAATGAAGTCTATTGAGACACTTTCCCAAGGTCTTTCAGCAATTGGTAGTGGCTCAAGTAGACTGGCGGGGCGTTGTTGTTCCACCTTGTCTTGTTGACAAACAAGACATATCCACACATAGGCCTTAACATCATCCTGCATCTGTGGCCAATAATAACTTTGTTGGATAAGGGCAAGGGTTCGTGCCATACCTGGGTGACTAGCCCATAGAGAATCATGGCACTCCTTGAGAACGTCCCTTCGTAAGCTTCCTCACTTAGGTATAAAGACTCGTTGGCCAACCGTCATGAGAATCCCATCGTTTAGCCAGAACCGTTGAGTCTTGCCTTCATTCGCCATTCTTAGCAAATTCTTGGCTAAATTGTCTTGTGAGGTCCCCTCCTTGATACGTTCAAGGAAGTCACTCTTTGGTGTGCTAGCGGTTAATGATGCTAGTTCCGCCTTTCAACTTAATGCATCGGTAACAACATTAGCCTTACCTGGGAGCTTGTAGTCAAATTTGGCCAAGAAGTCTTGCCAACGAGCTTACTTAGGGCTCAGCTTCTTTTGCGACTGGAAGTAGCTTGTGGCAACATTGTCAGTCATGATCACAAACTAACTTCCAAGTAGATAGTGCCTCCATATGCGTAGGCAGTGGATGATGGCAGTCATCTCTTTATCTTGAATGGTATACCGCCTTTCCGTATCATTCAACTTACGGCTTGCGTAGGTAATGGGATGCCCATCCTGCATCAATACTCCCCCAATGGCGAAGTCAGATGTGTCTGTGTGAACTTTGAAAGTCTTCTTATAGTCAGGTAGCGCTATGACGGGTTCCTTAAAGACTGAGTGTTTCAATCTCTCAAAGGAAGATTGGCATTCCTTCGACCAATGCCATGTGACGTTCTTTTTGAGTAGTTCCCTCAATGGTGCAGCTATGGCAGAATATCCCTTGATAAACCACCGATAGTAGTTAACTAGTCCCAAGAATGATCGCAATTCAGGGACTTTCGTTGAAGGCTCCCACTCCTGAATGGCATGGATCTTTGCTTGATCCATCATAAGTTTTCCATCCTTGATCTTGTGACCAAGGAAATCCACCTCTTACTTCGCGAAAGAGCACTTCTCCTTCTTGACGTACAGCTTGTTTTCATGTAGAACTTGGAAGACTTGTTTCAAGTGATCTTTGTGCTCCTCAAGGGTGTTTCTGTAGATCATTATGTCATCTAAATAAACAACTACGAATTTATCAAGGAAAGGCTGAAGTACCTTGTTCATTAGCGTACAAAAGGTAGTAGGGGCGTTGGTGAGGCCAAAGGGCATAACTAGGAACTCGAAAGCTCCGTAACGCATTACTCATGCAGTTTTCGGCTCATCACCAGGTGCTATACGAACTTGATAGTACCCCGACCTTAGGTACAGCTTCGTGAAGTACCTTGTCTTCCCTAATTGATCAAAGAGATCGGCTATTGGTGGAATTGGGTATTTGTTCTTGATGGTTACCTTGTTTAAAGCTTGGTAGTCTATGCACATTTGTAGTGATCCATCCTTCTTCTTCTGGAAGAGGACTAAGGCACCGAAAGGGGCTTTTGATGACTGAATATAGCCTGAGTCAAGCAAATCTTTAAGTTGCTTCCTCAACTTTGCGAGTTCAGGAGGTGCCATACGGTAAGGGGCCATGGTAGGGGGTTTGGCACCTGGCTCCAACTCGATGTGATGATCTACATCTCGCTTGGGAGGCAACTTCTTAGGCAACTTCGAAGGCATCACATCCTTAAATTTTTCAAGGATAGCTTGGATGGGTTGTAGGAGTGCAGGAGTAGACTTTGTCACGTCTTCCTTATCCCTTAGTTCCCTCATGGTGGCAACGTAACTTTGATCTACCTTGAGACCCCATTTGAATTGCAAGGCAAAAATCATTGATGATTTAGATTTCTCCATGCTTTTTAACGGAATCACTTGGATCTTGTGGTTGTCGAGAATCACAAGGGAATTCGATGCGGGAAATAGAAAAGCTAAAGCTTTGCAAAAGAAAGCAAGACCCAAAACCATTTTGAAATCATCCATAGGGACAATGGTAAAGTCTAGCTTACCTTGCCAATCGCCAATCTTGACGACTACTCCTTCGGCTATCCCATGAATTGGCTTTGCTTCGAAATTGACTGCTTTGATGGTGCCAACTCCCTTGGAAAGTTTAAGACCTAGTCGTTTGGCCTCTTGTACATCTATGAAATTGTGTGTGGTTCCCGTGTCTAGCATCGCACCCATAACTTTGCCTTCAATGGACGTATCAATGTATAATAAGCCTTTCTCCTTGGGGACCATGGGAGAGAAAAGCTTGAAGAGAGTACCCAAGTGTTGGATAGCTCCCAAATTAGCTTGAGGCTCCTCTTTGGATTTCTCCTCGTTGAGTTCCGCCACAATAGCATTCATCGCTTTGTGGTTAGGACAATCCTTAACCCAATGTGAAGTATGGCCTCGAAGGTCCATCACACTTGCCTAAAAAGTTCTTGGGCTTGCCACTTGAGGATTTTTGTTGTCTTCCCTCTTTGTGGCTTGCCTCCCTCTTCTGTCTACCCTTCTCTCCCTCACTTTTATTAGAGTTAGGCTTTTTGTTTTTGGAATGGGTCGAGTAGTCGATCAATGTTTTGGCTGCAGCAATGGCATCATCGAAAGTTTGCACATCCAATTCTACTCTGGCCCAATCCTTCAAGCCATCTTTAAAGTGGAAGAGGAAGTCCTTGTCTGACAAATCGTCAATCTCAAGCATAAGAGTAGTAAATTCCTTAACATATTCAGAAATGCTACCTGTTTGCTCAAGACAACGCAACTTCCCTCTAACTTCGTTATTTGCATTATGAGGGACGAATTGTTTGCGCAGCTCAACCTTGAATTGCTCCCATGTGTTGATCACGCACAGGCCCTTCTCCCGTTCGGAATGCTTCCTTCTCCACCATAGTTGAGCAGCATCCTGAAAGAAGACTGAAGCATTGCTTATCCTAGCAAAGTCATCAACAACTCCTATGGCCTCAAAGTATTGTTCAAGGCTGAATAGGAAGTTCTCCACAATAGTGGCGTTGTGAGTGCCATTGTACATGGTAGGTTTGGGAACTTTTAGACCGTGCCCAACCATAGTGCTGCTTGTGCCAATGGTACTCATCAAAAGTGGACTACTTCGATGAAGAGAACCTATCTCCTTACGAAGATCGTGAATTTCTCTTTCAACGAACTTTCGTAGATCAGACAGTTCTTGGCCGAGGAGCTCAGTTCCCCCTTAAAAGCATAGCTGAATTCCCTGATCATGGACTTAGCAGCCTTGGTGATTTCAGCATTCTCCTGGATCAAATTGTCAATTTGATCACTTAGATCTCCCACCAAAGAACTCACGTTCATCATGCTCCTTTCTAAGACAACCACATGAGACTCTACAAGCTCCTTGGTTGGGGCCTTGGACTTCCCACGTTTAGCTGGAACATGCTGCTCCTCTCGTCCACGAGCTTGAAGCTCGATTTGTTGCTCCTCGATGTCAGTAACAACGATTCCTTCCTCACCTACCATTCTCACAACTTAAACAAGAACAAAGTAGGGTTTGGGATTACCTTACTCTGTACCACCTGTCACGGAGTTAGGCTTAAACGTGCTAACCAGTACGGCACTTAGTCGATCTTGCGAGAGAAGATGTTAAGTAAGCCTTAGAGAATTTGAGAGAATCGACTTGGAGTCGAAAGAGGCTTGAGAGGGACAAGGAAACTGAAGGCACAAGAGAGAGAGAGAGAGAGAGAGAGAGAGAGAGAGAGAGAGAGAGAGA
>JAHLGO010021101.1:4674743-4687069 GCA_020615895.1 Ceriops decandra | reverse complement strand
TTTTTTTTTTGTTCTTTTATCTTACAAATCTATACTTATGTTTGTTGATTTTTAAATCTATTTGTCTTGATTCCATATGACAATTTAGGTTTTTGAGGCCTTTTGATAGGGCAACTTGAGTTTTTTTTAAGGTTATGACCTTAAGGAACTGTGACATTGTGGTTTGATTGAATTTGAGGTTTGGTAATGATCTCCTTATCTTTTAAATTAGGTTGTTTTGATTTTTTTTTGAAGATAATTTGGAAAATTATTTTTTTCTTATTTTCTTATTATTGTAAACATAAGAGAATGAAATAGAATATTTATATTTAAAAACCATTTCAATTTTTGAACTTTAAATAATGTTTTGTTTAGTGGTGGATGGAGTTTGATCTTATTTAGAGCATTTTTTGAGATGAATTGGTGTTATTGGACCTAAATTTGGGTTAGGTTAAAGGGAAAAAAGGATGTATTAGGTTTATTTGACCAAGTTTGACTAAGTTAAGTCATATTTGTCTGAGTTGATTAGCTAAATTTTATTTTATTTTTTGTTGACTTATTTCCCTTTTACTTTTTTATTCATTTCTTTATTCTTAATGTTTATTTCATTTCATTTTTTTATAATTATACATATTTTCCTTTTAAAAACTATTTCATTTATTTGTCTTCTTTCATTCTTAATAGGGGACTAAAAAATAAGATGAACGACCACTTATATCTTCATGGGGCTTGACCAAAGATGTTTCTAGGTACTAAGATCTAGCCATATAGGTACAAATATCGCTATTTTTAGTTTTCATTTCCTTTATTGTTTACTTTTCTAAATTGTACATATGTATACATTCACAAGTAAGTATAACATTATAATATATTATTTTAAACTTAATTTAATGCTTTTAATATAATGTAGACCTATTTTTTGTGCCTTCTTTCATTAACTTGTAATGTTACGATGTGTCGATAGGATTAAATTTCACTACAACAAACTTGAAATGCTTCAAGTTTGGCTTTAATGTTGGTGTTAGTAACTCTTTTAACAAGATAAATGATTTTTTATTTTCCTCTCTAATTATAGTTTGAAATGTTGTTTTTAGCAAGTCTTGTTTATCAACTTGTCTAGGAGCTTTTGACAATCTAGGTTATATCCTTTAAATTTTCTTTATTTTCTTTTAATGTTGTATAGGTTACTGAATTTCATTTTTTTTATTTTTACTGGTTTTTTTTTCATGTGCTTATTCCTTTACTTGTTTTCTTTCTAAGTGCTGTTTCTATAATCCTTGTCAAAGGAGCAACCTTTCTCTAGAAGATTGGAAATTTCTAGTCTTAGCTAATGCTTAAACAAAAATTTTTTTAACTATACCTAACTTAACAAAATTTCGTATATCTTTACCATCAAAATTAGTGTTATACCTAAAAATGTCTTTTTTTTTTTTAACAATATATGGACATTTATAATTCAATACCTACTTATCCTTTAGGTCACTTTAATTTGGTGTGACCATTTTAATGACCAACTCGCATTTTTTTGTTGCACTTACACCATTCATCTTTGGTATAATTGTTTATGTTATATTACATTCAGTCTTTTTAATTGCTCGTGCCTAATTTTGACCCATTTTATCTTCTTTAATTTGACCTACATCAAAACCTTTAAGGAGGAAATTTTAACTTCAAATTACATTGCCTTGGTCCCATAGGCTAATGCAAACAAGATTGCCTTTCTCGATGTAAATATCATTAAGTATGCAGTGTAAAAGATTGCATCTTATAGTAATTTTTATATGTAAATGTCATTTCTTTTCAATGATTCATCTCTTATTTTTATTAGCTGCTTTAATGCCTTATTCATCTTTGGTCTATATAAAACAAAGTTATGGTACTTAACTTTGAATTGGTTGTAGAGGTCTTTATATTTTATTGTTCAAGTTAGTAATATTATTTGTAATGAGTCGATCCAGTATACCATACCAACATATGATATCTTTCTTGATAAATTTAATAACTACTTTACAAGTAGTGTTCACATAAGAAGTTACTTTAACCTATTTTGTGGAATAGTTAATTACAATGGAAATGAATTGATCCCATTAAATGCTTTCAAAGTAATGGGTTTAATTACCTTTATCCTTACATAGAGAATGACTATTAGAATATTATAACATGTAATAGGAAGAGTGATGTATGTATTTTATCTATATGAATCTAACATTAATGCCATTGTTTAATATGCCAAAGGTAATTTGATTTCAAGTTAACTAGCAATAACCTGCTCTCAGGATCCTTTTTACTAGGTAAAGGCCACTAGCATGCAATATCCATAAGGTTTTATGCACTTTTTCATGATAGTTTTTACATCAACCATATCTAGGCACCATAATATCACTTAGTTATAGTTTCACTTAAAAAGGATGTCTTAATTAAGAAAGAAATTCATTATTATCCTTTACAATGTTCTTTTATCATTTTTAATTACTCCTTCAGGATATTCCTAATTTTAAGGTAGTACTTTATATCATGATACCAAAGTTTACCATCTACCTTCCTTTTTATATGTATGCAATAAGCTAAAGTATAATGGACATTAACCTAGATCTTTTTAGCACCAACTCCAAGATTTATCTTACATTACTACCAAAGTCACTAGAGCATTAGAGATTTAATTGTTTTCTCAATACATAAGATTAAAGGCAATTTGATTGAATTATTCCACCAACTGTTTCATGTACCAATGACAAAGAATAAGTTTATGGTCTTATGTTTTTAACTCATTCAATAATTAGTAAATGACTAGCATTAAATCACTGTATACCTTAAAACTTTTAACTTTCATGTCTAAGGCATATATTAAGTGTATGATGCACATTTCATATTTTGCTATATTATTGGTGCATTCAAATTGCATTTTTGCTATAATTAGATATTGCTTGCCTTTAGAAGAAATCAATATTGATATGATTTTATAGCCAAATGCATTGGATATCCTATCAAATCACATTTACCTTTTATATTTTGTCTCTTTGTCATCTTTACTTTGATATTTGGCTAAAATGTTTTCATTTAAGAATTCAAATTACATAATCTTATAATCAAGAATAGCTTAATCTAATAAAAAGTCAACTATTGTAATATCTTTGAATATTTTGCGGTTGATATATTAAATGTCATATTGTAAAAAAAATACCTTTCAATGGACAATCCATCCTAATGATATTGGCTTTTGAAAATGTACTTAAAGGAGTCTTCTTTAACAATATGCCAAGTTATATGGAATAGCATATATTATCAAAGGCAATATGCTATATATGCCAAACCATAACAAATTCTTTTTAAATTATAATATTAGATGTTGTAGTTTGTGAATTTTTGCTAAGGTATTAGATCCACCTTTCCTTATTATTAGTCTTTGTTATGTTTTATTGAGACATAGCCTATGCATTGCTTTTAGACGATAAGATACAACATGAATGGTTTATGTGGAGTTTGTAGCAATAAAACTAGAAGGTTAGAAAGGTAATGCTTGATTTTGTTAAAAGCTTTTTAGGATTTATCATCTTATTTACTTGAATTGATCTTTGGAAACATACCAACTATAGACCCACATGTTACTATTAGTTAAGATATAAATTTAATAATATAATTGATGATTCCAAAGAATCCTCCCACTTCTTTTGATGTAAAAGGCATAAATGTTTCTTGTATGACTCAAATTTTATCAATATATATATTTTATGCCCTTTTGAATTATAACAAAACCAAATAACTTACCTAAGTTTTCCCAAAAAGGATGATGACTCTATCTTAATCTCTACATGATTTTAAGAAAGAGACAAGGTTTCTTGTATTTAATTAAAATTTTATTCTACAACCCTAATTTTCTTCATTCTTTTGTTGTCTTTCCTTAATTAAGAAGCTATATTATCATTCCTTTTCTCATCCTGGTTAAGTTTTTTGTTAAGTCATTCTATGACCTAATGATGAATATTATTCTCATGTTAATTTTGCAATATAAGGTAGGCTCATTTAGCCCTCATCATTTTGTTGTAGAACTTTTAGTTTTCTAAAATGTTATTATTATTTTCTTATAACAAAGTCCACTACTTTTGCTCATATTTTATTTTTCTCTTCCTTTTATAAAAGGAACAAGCTTGTGTTTGTTTAAGGACATAGACCTCAAGACCTTTGACTTTGCACCATCATTCATAATCAAATGTAAAAGTGCAAATCCTAAGCCCATTAGAAATTATGTAAACTTGATTTTATACTTGGGCTGCTTGTTGAAATCAATTATGGCTATTTTGATCATGATAATCAAATTAAATCTCTATCCATAAAGCTATTTGAAAAGCACAGAATGAGTCTATCTGTGTATGCCTCATCAAGCCTGAAGTTCAGGTGAATCCTCAATCTTTACGTTGTGAGTTTTTCAGATTTGTAATTGGGTGGTAAAAGGGGAGAGAAGCAACAATGCAGGGGAAGCCGTTAAGAAAGGGGGAGTGCATATTTAGGGGGAGTTGAAATTGCTGTATAACGGCTTTTGTTACGAGTGTTGCCAACAATTACAAAAGAGGAGATTGTTGTTCCCATAGCCTTGTATGGGTTGTAATTGTTGTTAACTAGGTTTAAGTGTGCAAGAAAGTAAAGCCACACGAAAGGACAAGAAAGTAAACCCACATGGAAGGGTAAGAAAGTAAATTTGCCGCATAAGGGCAAGAAAGTAAATTCGCTGCATAAGGGCAAGACAGTAAATTTGCTGTAAGAAGCCCTATTAGGGTTTCATAGAAGAGAGTATTAAAGGCCTTTGAAAACAAAACTAAGGTAAGACCAACATAGTTGAATACACAGCAAAACACAAAAAGTGTGTGGATGGCCAAATAGAGAAAACAGAAAAACACAACATACGGCTAAAGCACACTGACAGCAAGAGAACGACAGAATAGGGGACGGCAAAATAGAAAAAAAAGAGGAGACAGTTGAAGGGGACTGGACGACTGGAAGGAAGACCGGAAGAGCGAAACGGCAAAATCCTATTCGACCAACCAAGTGAGCCGATGGTAGAATAAGGGAAGAGAGAGAAAACACAACCATTGAACGAAGGAGAAAAATCATACACGACTAGATCGGAGACCATTGGTAGGAAGAAGAGTGACGACAGAATAGGGGGGTTGGACAGTAGGATGAAGCAAAGTAGACCAATGGCGGAAGGAGAGAGAAACCCAACGTCAAACAAGGGAAGGGGACAAAGAGGTGAACGGCCAAGTGAGTGAATAGAAAAGAGACGATATGGCCAAAATCAAATCCGATTAGATGGTGAGATAGATCCGGCTGGACGGTGAGAGAGATCTAGTTGAATGAAGAGAGAAAAACCATCGGCAAAACAGGAGAGAAAGAGGGAAAAATTGAGACAACCATTGGAAGAAAGAGAAAAGAGGTATACGACAAGAACAGAGGACTCGACGAGAAGGAGAGAAAAAGAAACCAAACGACCAACCAGGTGAGCACGGTAAAACAAACCATCGGTAGAAGGATAGAGAAACCCAACGGCTAAATAGGGAAGGAGAGAAAAAAAATTCGATACCTAAAACAGAGGTGTAGACGGCGAAGGAGAGAAAAGGCCAAATAGAGTGACTGATTGAAAGAGAGAAAATGACATATGACTGAAGAAAAGCAGACAGCAGAATGTGCGCCGGTGTGAGACCAGAATGTGTGACGACGTGAGACCAGAACATGCATCGACAACCAGAACGTGCGATGGCCTGTGACTAGAATGTGTGACGGCATGAGATCAAAAGCAAGGGGTAGGCCATGAGACGATAAAAGCAGGAATTGTGTGAAACAACGTAGAGAAAAAATTTGGCGAAGCATTGAAAGAAGTCATCATATTTCCATATTTATTTAAGAGAGGTTAGAGAGCGTTGCGGTGAACTTTTAAGCGGCAGTGGAGCAGCCTTTCAATTCAACAGAGGCAAGATAAGTTAGAAGAAGTGTAGACACAGTAAGTGACACTCTTTGTATTATATTTGCTTAGTAATTGCAATAGTGAAAGGAGTAGAGGATTAAGACATCCATTGTAACTGAAATTCTCAAGTATAGTGGATAGTGTCGGTAAGGGAGAGTCCTTACCACCGTGGATATACGTCATGTTGACGGAACTACATAAATCTCGTGTCTCCTTAATTTGCTTTACGTTCTATGTTTTGAATTGAGTTGTGAACACAACTAAAGTATCAACCAACCCATAACCTAACGAAGACCTAAACAAGAACATTCAAATTGTTTATTAGGCAAGGTATCTGAAAGATGACTTTAGGGACTATTGTGATTAGTAGGTAGCAATAGATCTACCTTAGTCGAGTTTGAGAAAGAATTCGCTTTTAAGAAGAGGTTGAAGTTGTTCACTTACCTGTGAATTGCAAATTGTGGTGATACTGATTCACCCTCTCTCTCAGTGTCATAAACCAGGCTTGTATGGGTTGTAATTGCTATCACTAGGTTTAAGTGTGCAAGAAAGTAAAGCCACATGCAAGGGCAAGAAAGTAAATCTACCGTGTAAGGGAAGAACATAAATCTGTCGTATAAGGGCAAGACAGTAAATTTGCTGCAAGTAAGCCCTATTAGGGTTTCATGGAAGAGATTATATAAAGACCTTGGAAGACAAAACTAGGGTAAGGCCAACACAGTTGAATAAATGGCAAAACACAAAAAGTGTGTGGACGGCCGAATAGAGAAAACAGAAAAACACAACATATGGCCAAAGCATACCAACAGCAAGAGAATGGTAGAACAAGGGATGGCAAAATAGAGAAAAGAAGGAGATGGCTGAAGTGAGCTGGACGACTGGACGGTAGACCAGAAAAGCGAAACAGTAAAATCCTATTCGGCTAACCAAGTGAGTTGACGGCAAAACAAGGGAAGAGAGAGAAAACACAAATGTTGGAAGAAGGAGAAAAATCATACACGACTAGATTGGAGACCATCGACAAGAAGAAGAGTGACAACAAAATAAGGGGGGTAGACAATAGGACAAAGAAAAGTAGACCAACGGTGGAAGGAGAGAGAAACTCGATGGCCAAATAAGGGAAGGAGACAAAAAGGTGAACGACCAAGTGGGTGAATGGAAAAGAAACGATACGGCCAAAATCATATTTGACTGGATGGTAAGAGAGATCCGGTTGAACGAAGAGAGAGAAACCATCAGCAAAACACGAGAGAAAGAGAGAAAAATTGAGACAGCCATTGGAAGAGAGAGAAAAGAGGTATATAGCTAGAACAGAGGAGTTGATAGGAAGGAGAGAAAAAGAAACTTGATAGCTAACCAAGTGAGCACGACAAAACACACCACCCGCAGAAGGAGAGAGAAAATCGACGATCGAATAGGGAAGGAGAGAAAAAGAATCCGATACGACCAGAATAGAGGTGTGGATGGCGAAGGAGAGAAAAAGCCAAATAGAGTGATCGACTGAAAGAGAGAAAATGACATATGGCTAAAGAAGAGTAGACAACATAATATGTGTTGATGTGAGACCAGAAGCAAGGGGCAAGCCATGAGACGGTGAAAGTAGGAATTGTGTGGAACAACATAGAGAAGAAATTTGGTGAAACATTGAAAGAACTTAACGTATTTCCATATTCCTTGAAGAGAGGTTAAAGAGCCTTGCAGTGAACTTCTAAGCGGCAGTGCAGCAGCCTTTCAATTCAACAGAGGCAAGACAAGTTAGAAGAAGGGTAGACACAGTAAGTGATACTCTTTGTATTGTACTTGCTTAGTAATTGCAATAGTGAAAGGAGCAGAGGATTAAGACAACCATTGTAACTGGAATTCTCAAGTATAGTGGATAGTCTCGGTAAGGCAGAGTCCCTACCACCGTGAATGTATATCACGTTGACGAAACCATGTAAATCTCGTATGTCCTTAATTTGCTTTACGTCTGTGTTTTGAATTGAGTTGTGAACGCAGCTAAAGTATTAGTTAACCCATAACCTAACGAAGACCTAAACAAAAGCATCCAAATTGTCTATTAGGCAAGGTGTTTGAAAGGTGGCTTTAGGGATTATTATGATTAGTAGGTAGCAATAGTTCTACCTTAGTTGAATCTAAGAAAAAGTTCGCTTTTAAGAAGAGGTTGAAGTTGTTCACTTACCTACGAATTGCGAATTGTAGTGATACTGATTCAATCCCCCTGTCAGTATCACAAACTAATAGATCTTAGGGAGAAGTCAAGAACTTTAATTGGTATCAAAGCATTGGTTGACCAGTTTGAAACTTAACAACTTGGTGTACTAGTTTAAAGGGATCTAAAAGTTTGACTTGTTTTGTATACTGAGAAATGGAAGCTGGTACCAACACTAGCACCACTTACAGTAAGAAGGTTCCAATCTTCAACAGAACCAACTACTATATGTGGAGAGCAAGAATGCAAGTGGTATTTGCAACCATAGGCATGAACATGGTGAAAAGCATATAGGAGGATTTTGTGCCTCTGGAAGAAGGTAAAGACCCAACCCCAAAGGAGTTAAGGCAGTTTGAGATAAATGGGAAGGCCTCAAATGTCATCATTTCAGCATTGACAGATACTGAGTATGCTAAAGTTATGGACTACAAATCTACCAAGGAGATATGGGACAGATTGTAGAAAGTCTATAAAGGTGATGGCAGAATGAAGGAGACTAAGCTTCAAGTGTTGAAGGAGAGATATAAATCTCTCAGAATGTAGAAGAATGAGACAGTTCAAGAGTTCTTCACCAAGGTTATTAATGCTATAAACGACCTTAGAAGTCATGAGAAGAACAAGAAGGACTCATCGATTGTGAAGAAAATTCTGAGAATTTTGGTTGAGAGGTTTGCCTCAAAGGTAGCAGCTATAGAGAAGAGTAGAGATCTCAATTCTATGTCTTTGCATGATCTCTAGTGAAATCTCATTGCATATGAGATGAGGATAAAGTCAGGTGAAAGTTCTGTAACAACAAAGGTATCAAAGGAGGTAGCTTTCAAAGCCATGAAACACTTGAAGATAAAAGAAGAGGAAGAATAATTTAGTCAGGATGATGATGATAATGAGGAAGAAAGTGAAGGTGAAGTGTTGGCTTACTTCATAAGGAAATTCAAGAAGGGGTTTAATAAGAGAAAAGGATAGTTGTCCTTGAGATGTAATCATTGTGGGCAGATTGGACACTTTTCTACTCAGTGCAATGTGAAACTTGATGATGAAGATGAGGATGGTGATGATGAGTAGAATTCAGAATGGAGAAGACCATCGTTCAAACCAAAGAAGTCCAGCAAGAAGACTACCAATCCACAGAAGAAGAAGAGAGGCTCATTCAAAAGTTATGTGAGTCAAACAAAAGAAGCTGATGAGGAGGAAGATGAAGACTTATCAGATGAGCATGCCTTTATGGCATCAGGTCAAGGTGGTAGTTCAACCTCTGAAGAGGAAGAGGAGGTTGATGAAAAAGAACCAGATCTTGAAGTTGAGGAAGGTTGGAGGGGTAGAACCATAAGAAGGTTGGAGGCTCACATAAAACAAGTCAAAGCAAAGTTTGAGGAAGCTGAAAGTCAAAAAGGATGAAATATGGGCTAAATTACTTGAAGAGAAGATTTGAAGAACAGATCAAAATATGTGAAGACCTTACTATAGTGCTTAGCTCAAAGACTTCAACAATTGAAGAAATGGAGATAGAGTTGCTGAGACTTCAGCAACAACTCAAAAAGAGTGAGGAGAACTTGCTGAAGTTTAAAGTGGTAGGAGAAATAAGCTCTGCAAGAGAAAAGAAGAATAAGTCTTTGCCACAGAAGTTGAAAGAGAAGGTTGTAACTCAGGAGAAGAAAAGAAGAGAAGATAGTTATTAAACCAAAGCTAGGGCCAAAAATGATGTATACAATTAAAGAGTAGCAGCCTATAGCTGCTACATCTAAAAAAAAAAAGAAAGTTAGCTAGCCAAATGCAATGGCTGAATAGAAGAAGGAGAAGAAGGTGGCTGAAATGAAAGTCACACAAGCAAAGAAACTAGTAACCTTGCCTACACAACAAGTAATGAACAAAAGAAAACAAGTTGTGATTAGACCCAAGAAGAGGTAGTTTCAAGGTTACTGTCTTTATTGTGGAGTTTGGGGTCATAGGGCAAGTAAATACTGGTGTAGAAGGCCAGTATATGTCTCTAACTTGAGAAGATACGATGCTGCATACAAGGGGAGACAATACAAAATTCAAAGGAGAATACCTGTCATGAGTTCTTGCACATACTGTAAAAAGCAAGGATACACTAACAAGGAGTGCTGGTGGAAGCCCAAACCAATGGTTTCAATGAACAAGTTTGTTGTATTGGCAAACTTGGAATAGTGTGAAAGGTGCAAGCAGGATGGCCATAATGCCAAGAGATGCATGACACTTCTCCCTAAGCAATAGAACGTACTCAATGGCACAGTGAAAACAAGAGGTGCAGTCAAAGCTGAGAAAAAGGAGAAAGCTATCTTCCAGCTAGTTCAAAAGAAGGAATATAAAGTTAAAAAGAAGGTGGCTAATATAGATGAAATTGGACTCAAAACTGACTATAAGGATAAGCAATAGATCCTTGATAATGGATGCATTTCACACATAATTGGAGGCAGGAGTAAATTGTCAAAGGTAAACAAGTCAAGAAAAGGTAGAGTCAAGTCTGGCAATGATGATTCAATCAACATCAATGGTAAAGGGTCAGTAAACATTGGAAGAGATCCACTTGCAACTAAGACTGTGCAAGAAAGAAAGCCAAAGAAAATGTGGACCAATGCTCATCAATAAAATCAGATCATAGGTGACCCATTAGCAGGAGTTACAACAAGAAGAAGAATTGTGGGAGCTACTGCTTTACTCTCATAAGTTCAACCCAAAATCTATTGAAGAGGCTGCACAAGATCTAACTAAATCTTTGTCCATAGAATTGTTTGAAAAGCACAGAATAAGTCTATTTGTGCGAATGCCTCCTTAAGCATGAAGTTCAAGTGAATCCTTCATCTCTACTTTGTGAGTTTTTCAGATTTGTAATTGGTTGGCAAAGGGGGAGAGAAGCAACAGTATAGGGGGAGCTGTAAGAAAGGGGGAATGCATATTTAAGGGGAGTTAAAATTGCTGCAAATGGCTTTTGTTATGAGTGTTGCCAATAATTACAAAGGGGGAGATTGTTGTTCCCACAGCCTTGTATGGGTTGTAATTGTTGTTAACTAGGTTTAAGTGTGTAAGAAATTAAAGCCACATGGAAGGGCAAGAAAGTAAAACTAGGTTTAAGTGTGTAAGAAAGTAAAGTCACATGGAAGGGTAAGAGAGTAAAGCCATATAGAAGGGCAAGAAAGTAAATTTACCACATAAGGGAAAGATAGTAAATTCACCATAAGTAAGCCCTATTAGGGTTTCATAGAAGAGAGTATATAAAGGCCTTGGAAGTCAAAATTAGGGTAAGGCCAACATAGTTGAATAAACGAAAAAAATACAAAAAGTGTATGGACGGCTAAATAGAGAAAACAGAAAAACACAATATACGGCCAAAACATGCCAACGACAAGAGAATGGTAGAACAAGGGACGACAAAATAGAGAAAAAGTGGAGATGGCTGAAGGGGGTTGAATGACTGAATGACAAACCAGAAAAGCAAAATGGCAAAATCTTATTTGGCCAACCAAGTGAATCGATAGCAGAACAGGGGAAGAGAGAGAAAACACAACCGTTGGAAGAAGGAGAAAAATCATACACAACCAGATTAGAGACCGTCGGCAGGAAGAAGAGTGACGACAGAATAAGGGGGCTGGACGGCAGGACAAAGAAAGCAGACCAACTATAGAAGGAGAGAGAAACCCAACGGCCAAATAGGGGAAGGAGACAAAGAGGTGAACGGCCAAGTGGGTGAACGGAAAAGAGATAATATGGCCAAAATCAGATCCGACTGGGTAGTGAGATAGATCCGGTTGGACGGTGAGAGAGATCCGGTTGAACGAAGAGAGAGAAACCATCGGCAGAACATGAGAGAGAGAGAAAAATTGAGATAGCTGTTGGAAGAGATATAAAAGAGGTATACGGCCAGAACAGAGGTGTTAACGGGAAGGAGAGAAAAAGAAACCCGATGGCCAACCAAGTGAGCACGGAAAAACACACCAACGACAGAAGGAGAGAGAAACCCCATGGCCAAACAAGGAAGGAGAGAAAAAAAATCCGATACGGCCAGAATAGAGGTGTGGACAGCGAAGGAGAGAAAATGCCAAATAGAGTGATTGGCTGAAATAGAGAAAACAACATATGGCTAAAGAAGAGCAAATAGCAGAACATGCATTAGTGTGAGACTAGAACGTGCGACAGCATGAGACTAAAAGCAAGGGATAGGCC
>JAHLGO010021101.1:4660790-4674643 GCA_020615895.1 Ceriops decandra | reverse complement strand
GTAAATCTCGTGTGTCCTTAATTTGCTTTACATTCTGTGTTTTGAATTGAGTTGTGAACGTAGCTAAAGTATCAGCCAACCCATAACCTAACGAAGAGCTAAATAAGAACATCTGAATTGTCTATTAGGCAAGGTGTCTAAAAGGTGACTTTAAGGACTATTGTGATTAGTAAGTAGCAATAGATCAATCTTAATCGAGTCTGAGAAAGAGTTCGCTTTTAAGAAGAGTTTAAAATTGTTCACTTACCTGTGAATTACAAATTGTGGTGATATTGATTCACCCCTCTTTAATATCATAAACTAGAAGATCCTAGGGAGAAGTCGGGAACTTCACATGTCCTCTCTAACTTTTATAATCTTTGCTACTCACTTAAAAACAAAAGCCAATATAAACACAAAGTAAATGATACCTAAATGTATGTAATGGAATGTCATGTTAAATGTAAAGGAAAAAAAGAAAACATATTAGTATAAGGAATACAAAATCAATCATAAAATAAGTATAGTAAATGCAAAAAATAAAAAAAAATAGATGCTACGGGCTATTTTTATGGTTTTTTTTTTATTTTAGTGAATGATTTAAAAAGGGAGACCACTATATTAGTTTAACAATTATTGCGACATCAGCATAATAAATTATCAATGATAAAGGCATACAATGCTTGCAAGGTTCTTTAATTATTTCACCCTTACTACCCATTTAACTTATGTGATGCTTAGATGAATTTGAGATTTCACCACCTCAAATCAATTAAGGATACTAGAATTGCCACTAACCCTTTTAAGGTGTAATTGGAACACCTTAACAACTAATTTAAGGAATTACCTATTCTCTAAACTAATAAGACTAAGTTTGTGTTACTAGGATTCTTTGGGGAAGAGCATTGTTGTTCCCACAACCTTGCATGAATTGTAATTCTTGTCAACTAGATTTAAGTGTGCAAGTAATTTGACATGGAGGGGCAAGAAAGTAAAATCACTCCCTTGTAAGAGAGAAAACCTACACGGGAGAAAAGAAAAAAACGATAAAGCAAAATAGGGAAGATGACCAAAGGAGAGAAGGAATGACACATACACCACCGAGAGAGCAAAACAGCAGAACAGGGGTACACGACTAGATGGTGAGACAGAAAACACGGCCAAAAATATGTTGTTGGCAATAAAGAGAGAAAAACTGAGAGACACTCGAAGAGGAGGGTTGACAGCAAAGGAACGCATGGCAAAAACACAAGAACTCATGGCAAAGAGGAGAACAATTGGACAACAGAATAGGGGAAGGAGAGAAAAACCCGATATGGTCAAAATTGGGATAGATAGCAAAGGAAAAGGGATCTAGACAGCAAAACGAAGAGTGGATAGCAAGGAGACAACACGAAAAAGAGGTGGACAGAAAAACAAGCCGACAACAAAATAGAGTGGACAATGAGAGAGATTCAGTTAGACGGTGAAAGAGAAAACAAAGAGCCACCACTAAAACAAATAGCCACCACCATGAGAGAGAAAGCCACCACCATAAGAAAAAACAAATCACCGGAAGAGCATATTTGGTATCCATGAGGCTTGAGAATAGCGAAGTGGGTGCAGATCTGTTGTTCCTACAACCTTGTATGGGCTGTAATTGTTGTCAACTAGGTTTAAGTGTACAAGAAAGTAAAGCCACATGGAAGGGCAAGAAGGTAAAAGCCACATAGAGGGGCAAGAATGTAAAAGTCGTATGGAAGGGCAAGACAGTAAATTCGCCGCAAATAAGCCCTATTAGGGTTTTGTGGAGGAGTATATAAAGGCCATTGGAAGACAACAAATGAAGGGTAGTCGGCAATTGAGCAAAATAGATAGAAAACCTAGACAACTAGCCGACCAAAGAGAGAAAATGTGAGGAAGGAGCCAGCTAAACAAAAAGATGTCCAAAGCAAACCACTTAGGAAACATGAGGGAGCAAACGACAAACCACCACCTGCAAAGGAGAAGACACGGCTAGACAACAATCAAAGGTGAACGGCAAATCACAAATTAGAAGGTGTTGGACAGCAAAACACAAAGGGTGAACGGCCAAAGAGAGAAAACAAGGGAAGACACGGCTGGACAGCAACCAAAGGTGAACGGTGAATCACAAATCAGAAGGTGTTGGACGGCAAAACACAAAAGGTGACTAGCCAAAGAGAGAAAACAAGGAAGGAACGGCTAGACAACAAGAGTTGGATGGCAAAACACAAAGGGACAGCCAAAGGGAGACAATTGGCCAACCAAAGGTGAACGTCCAAACCAATCTACATGGCCAAAGGTGAACGTCCAAACCAACCTACACGGCCAAACAAGGTAAACGTCTAAACCAATCTATATGGCCAAACACAACCAATGACAAAGGGGTGGATGGCCAAGCAAGGAGGAGTACGACCAAAGCAAGGCTGGATGGCAAGGGAGAACACATGGCAAAGAGGTGTGACGGCTAGAGAAAATTGTGTGAATCACGTAAGAGAGAAGACAGCACACCACCCGTAAGGGAAAAGAGGAGACCACCGGGAGAGCAAACCAGGCTGTTCGAAGGTGTGAAACAGACAAGTGCAAACCAGAAATGGTGGTAAGGCGTGTGACCAGCAAGGCGTGCAAACCAGAAACATAAGTGAGACGTGAAATGCCAAAACCAGCAAAGGGTAAAAACTAGAAATGTGTGTGAGATGTGTAACGCCAAACCAGAAAAGTGAGGCAAGCCATGAGACATGAAATAGGAGATGAGTGAGACCATGAGATGATGAAAGCAGGAGCTGTGTGAGATAACCTAGAGAAGGAATTCGGCGAAGCATTGGAAAGAACTCAACGTATCTCTAGATTTCTTCAAGAGAGGTTAAAGAGGGTTGCGGTGAACTTCTAAGTGGCAGTAGAGTAGCCTCTCAATTCAATAAAGGCAAGACAAGTTAGAAGAAGGGTAAACATAGTAAGTGACACTCTTTGTATTATACTTGCTTAGTAACTACAATAGTTAAAGGAGTAGAGGATTAAGATATCCATTATAACTAGAATTCTTAAGTATAGTGGATAGTCTCAATAAGGGAGAGTCCCTACCACCGTGGATGTATGTTACATTGATTGAACCATATAAATCTCGTGTGTCCTTAAATTGCTTTACGTTCTGTGTTTTGAATTGAGTTGTGAACGCAACTAAAGTTTCAGCCAACCCATAACCTAACGAACATCTAAATAAGAAAATCCAAATTGTTTATTAGGCAAGGTGTCTGAAAAGTGACTTTGGGGACTATTATGATTAATAGGTTGTAATAGATCTACTTTAGTTGTTTGAGAAAGAGTTCACTTTTAAGAAGAGGTTGAAGTTATTCACTTACCTACAAATTGCGAATTGTGGTCATACTGATTCACCCCCCCTCTCAATATCACAAACTAGTAGATCTTAGGGAGAAGTCAAGAACTTCAGTTGGTATCAGAGCTTAGGTTGACTAGTTTGAAACTTAACAGCTTGGTATACTAGTTTGAAGGGTTTCAGAAGTTTTAACTTGTTCAGCATACTAAGAAATGGATAGGTGTACCAACACTAGCACTACTTATAGTAAGAAGGTTCCAATCTTCAACAGAACCAACTACCATATATGGAGAGTGAGAATGCAAGTGGTATTTGCAACCATGGGCATGAACATGGTGAAATCCATAAAAGAGGGATTTGTGGCTCCGGAAGAAAGCAAAGACCCAACCCCAAAGGAGTTTAGGCAGTTTAAAATAAATGGGAAGGCCTAAAATGTCATCATTTTAGCATTAACAAATGCTGAGTATGCTAAAGTTATGGACTACAAATTTGCTAAGGAGATATGAGACAAATTATAGAAGGTCTATAAAGGTGATGGCAGAATGAAGGAAGCGAAGCTTTAATTGTTCAAGTAGAGATATAAATCTCTCAGAATGCAGAAAAATGAGACAATCCAAGAGTTCTTCACTATGGTTATTAATGCTGTAAATGACCTTAGAAGTTATGGGAAAAATAAGAAGGACTCATCTATTACGAAAAAAATTCTGAGAATTTTGCCTAAAAAGTTTGCCTCAAAGGTGGTAGCCATAAAGGAGAGTAAAGATCTTAATTTTATGTCTTTGCATGATCTCTAGTGCAATCTTATTGCATATGAGATGAGAATAAAGTCAACTGAGAGCTTCTCAATGTTAAAGGTATCAAAGGGGGCAACTTTCAAAACTATGAAGCACTTGAAGATAAAAGAAGAGGAAGAATCATCTAGTGAGGATGATGATGAGGAGGACGAAGAAAATGAAGGTGAAGTGTTGAATACTTCACAAGCAAGTTTAAAAAGGGGTTTGAGAAGGGAAAAGGACAACTGTCCTTGAGATGTTATCATTATGGGCAAATTGGACACTTTGCTTCTCAGTGCAAAGTGAAACTTGATGATGAAGATGAGGATAATGATGATGAGCTGAATTCAAAATGGAGAAGACCATCATTCACATCTAAGAAGTCCAGCAAAAAGACTACCAACCCATAGAAGAAGTAGAGAGGCTTATTTAAGAGTTATGTGAGTCAGATAAAAGAAGTTAATAAGGAGGAAGATGAAGAATCATCAGATGAGCATGCCTTTATTGCATCAACTCAAGGTGGTAGTTCAACCTTTGAAGAGGAAAAGGAGGTTGATGAAGAAGCCAGATCTTAAAGCTGAGTTGGAAGCAGCTTCAAATGAGATAATTAGAAGGGGTAGAACCATAAAAAGATTGGAGGTTCACATAAAACAAGTTGAAGTAAAGTCTGAGGAAGCTGAAAGTCAAAAAGATGAAATAAGGGCTGAACATATTGACTTGAAGAGAAGATTTGAAGAACAGATCAAAATATGTGAAGACCTTACAACAGAGCTTGGCTCAAGGACTTCAACAATTGAAGAATGGAGATAGAGTTGCTGAGACTTCAGCAACAACTCAAAAATAGTGAAAAGAACTTGTAGAAGCATGAAATGATAGGAGAAACAAGTTCTGTAAGAGAAAAGAAGAATGAAGAGAAAGTGCAGCAATCTGATGTTGCATTGTCTATAGATAATAAGAATGTGCCACAGAAGTTGAAAGAGATGGTTATGACTCAGGAGAAGATAACATAGAATAAAGAGGATTTGAAGAAGCAACCTAAGGTGGGAAACAAAAATGAAGAAAAGAAGGTCAGCCAACAAAAGGCTACAGCTGAACAAAAGAGGCAGAAGACAGTGGCTGAAATGAAAGCCACACAAGCAAAGAAGCCAGCAACCTTACCTATACAGTAAGTAATGAACAAAAGAAAACAAGTTGTGATTCGACCTAAGAAGAGGCAGTTTCAAGGTTATTGCCTTTATTGTGGAGTTTGGGGTTATAAGGCAAGTAACTGCTGGTGGAGAAGGCCAGTATATGTCTCAAACTTGAGAAGATACGACACTATACATAGGGGGAGACAATACAAAACTCAGAGGAGAACACGTATCATGAGTTCTTGCAAATACTGTAAAAGGTAAGGACACACTGATGAGGATTGTTGGTGGAAGCCCAAAGCAGTAGTTTCAAAGAACGAGTTTGCTATATTGGTAGACTTGGAACAGTGTGAAAGGTGCGGGCAGGATGACCATAATGCCAAGAGATCAAGAGATGCAGGACACTTCTCCTTGAGCAAGAGAAGGCACTCAATAGCACAGTGAAAACAAGGGGTGCAGTCAAAGTGGAGAAAAAAAAGAGAAATCTATCTTCCAACCAATTTAAAGAAGGGATATAGAGCAAAAAAAGAGGTGGCTAATATAGCTGAAATTGCATTTAAAGCTGACTACAAGGATAAGCAGTCAATCCTTGATAGTGGATACACTTCACACATGACGGGAGACAAGAGTAAATTATCAAAGGTAAACATGTCAAGAGAAGGCAGAGTCAAGTTTGATAATAAAGATTCACTCAACATCAATGGTCAGGGGTCAGTAAGTATTGGAAAAGGAAAGTTGAAAGATGTTTTGCATGTTGAAGGACTCAAATATAATCTAGCATTTATTAGCCAACTATGCAACAATGACCACAAAGTGATATTCACAAAAACATGTTGCCAAGTAAAGGGTAAAGAAGGCAATACTGTTGCATCTGGGAAGAGAACAATTGGAAATTCATATGTGATTGATGAGAACATGACAAACAACTATCTACTTACAAAGGAAGAAGAAAATCAACTCTGGTATAAAAGGCTAGGACACTTATCACAGAAGAACATAAGAAAGTTGATCATTACTTATGCAATCAAAGACATTCCCAGCCTTAGGAGAGAGAGAGAGAGAGTATGTTTGCTCAGTATGCTCTAAAGGAAAACATGCTAGAAAGTAGTAGAAGACCAAAGAGTTCAGTTCTGAAGCAGTGCTTGACATTGTGCATACTGATTTGTGTGGACTGATGAAAATAAAAGGGTTGAATGGTAAAAGCTACTTCATCTTATTTGTTGATGATTATTCAAAAAGGATCTACATCATGCACCTCAAACACAAGTTAAAAGTTTTGAATTGCTTCAAGAGATACAGAAGATTGGCTAAAAATGAAAGTGGAAGGAAGATTAAAGTATTGAGGTCAGATCAAGGCACTGAATTTACAAATAAAGCTTTTGAAGATTATCTTTATAAGCATGGAATTCATCACCAATTGGAAACAGCAAGAACACCTCAATAGAACTGTGTGGTAGAGAGGAAAAATAGAGTTGTGGTCAAAATGGCGAGAACTCTACTGTAGGAATCCAAGCTTCACACAAGATTTTGGATATAAGCAACATTTACAGCCATGCATATACTAAATAGAGTATTACTAAGGCCCAATACTAATAAGACTCCATATGAGCTATGAAGTGGGAAGAAGACAACAGCCAAGTATCTCAAAGTCTTTGGCAGCCTATGTTTTGTGAAAAACAAGGAGCAAAACTTGGGAAAATTCAATGCTAGGTCTGATGAAGGAACCTTTGTGGGATACTTAGCAAAGACAAAAGGTTAGAAAATTTTCCTGCATAAGTTAGCAAAAGTGATCACTTCCAGTGATGTGAGAATAGATGAGAACTAGAAAACAATACATAATGGAGAAGCTGAGGACAATAAAGAAGATGACTTCAATGTAGATAAAGAATTAGACCAACCTGAAGAAAAGGAACAAGAAGTAAGTTTAGACTCAGAGAAGAGTGAGTCTAAAGATAAAGAAAGAGATCCTCTTACAACTAAGATGGTGCAAGGAAGAAGGACAAAGTAAACATGGAACATTGCTCATCAAGGAGATCAGATCATAGGTGACCCATCAGCAGGAGCTACTAAAAAGGTTTGGCATACAAGATAGCAGACTTGTCAGTACCCCTGTGACAGTAGGCTGCAAGTTAACAAAAGATCAGAAGGAAAGGAGTACAAGCCTTATAGAATATAGGAAGATGATAAAGAGCCTTCTGTACCTTACAACATCAAGGCCTGATCTTATACAAGCTATATGCACTACTAGCATATTCCAAGCTGATCCTAAGGAGTCTCATGTGTTGGCAGTGAAAAGAATCCTAAGGTACCTTAAAGGAACACTAGAAATGGGTTTATGGTATCTAGCCATGGATTCTATTAAACTACAAGCATACACTGATCCAAATTGGGCAGGAAGTATAGATGATAGAAAATTAACCAGTGGCTGCAGCTTCTACTTAGGTTCAAAGTGTGTTGTATGGTTAAGTAAAAAGCAAAACAGTGTTGCTTTGAGCACAGCTGAGGCTGAGTGTATAGCTGCTTGTGTAGCATGTACACAGGTGATATGGATGCCAAAACAATTGGCATACTTGGGTGTTGAAGTGAAGTTACCAGTGAGTGTACTTTGTGATAATCAAAGTTTTATTAATCTCAGTAAGAATCTGGTTCAACATTCGAGGAGCAAACATATTGACATCAGATATCACTTCATCAAAGATCAAAAGGAACAAGGTACAAGTCAATTGGAGTATGTTAGCACTAAAGATCAAATTTCAGATATTTTAACTAAACCTCTGTCCACAGAGCTGTTTGAAAAGCACAGATTTAGTCTATCTGTGCAAAAGCCTCCTTAAGCCTAAAGTTCAGGTGAATCCTCCATCTCTACTTTGCGAGTTTTTCAGATTTGTAATTGGTTGCCAAAGGGGGAGAGAAGCAACAGTGAAGGGGGAGCTGTTAAGAAAGGGGAAGTGCATATTTAGGGGGAGTTGAAACTGCTGCATAATGGCTTTTGTTATGAGTGTTGCCAACAATCACAAAGGGGGAGATTGATGTTCCCACAGCCTTATATGGGTTGTAATTGTTTTCAACTAGTTTTAAGTGTGCAAGAAAGTAAAGCCACATGGAGGGGCAAGAAGGTAAAAGCCACATGGAGGGGCAAGAACGTAAAAGCCACATGGAAGGCCAAGACGGTAAATTCGCCACAAGTAAGCCCTATTAGGGTTTCATGGAGAAGTATATAAAGGCCATTGGAAGATAACAAATGAAGGGTAGTTGGAAATTGAGCAAAATGGATAGAAAACCTAGACAACCAGCTGACCAAAAAGAGAAAATGTGAGGTAGGAGCTAGCCAAACAAAAAGACATCCAAAGCAAACCACTCGGCAAACACAACAGAGTAAACAGCGAACCACCACCTGCAAAGGAGAAGACACAGTTGGACAACAACCAAAGGTGAACGGCAAATCACAAATTAAAAGGTGCTGAATAGCAAAACACAAAGGGTGATCGGCCAAAGAGAGAAAACAAGGGAAGACACGACTGAACAATAACCAAAGGTGAATGGCAAATCGCAAATCACAAATCAGAAGGTGCTGGATGACAAAACACAAAGGGTGACTGGCCAAAGAGAGAAAACAAGGGAGGAACGGTTGGACAGCAAGAGTTGGATGGCAAAACACAAAGGGACAGCCAAAGGGAGACAACTGGCCAACCAAAGGTGAACGTCCAAACCAATCTACATGGCCAAAAGGTGAACGTCCAAACCAACCTACATGGCCAAACAAGGTAAACGTCTAAACCAATCTACATAGACAAACACAACCAACGGCAAAGGGGTGGATGACCAAGCAAGGAAGAGAATGGCCAAAGCAAGGCTGGATGGCAAGGGAGAACACATGGCAAAGAGGTGTGACGGCTAGAGAAAACCATGTGACTCACGTAAGAGAAATGACAACACACTGTCCGTAAGGGAAAAGAGGAGAAACCTTGAAAGAAGAGACAAACAGGAGAGCAAACCAAGCTGTCTAAAGGTGTGAAACAGATAAGTGCAAACTAGAAACGGTGGTCAGGCGTGTGACCAGCAAGGCGTGCAAACTAGAAACATACATGAGATGTGAAATGCCAAACCAGAAGCGTGCATGAGGTGTGTAACTAGCAAAGGGTGCAAAGTAGAAATGTGCGTGAGACATGTAACGCCAAACTAGAAAAGTGAGGCACGCCGTGAGGCATGAAATAGGAGATGGGTGAGACCATGAAACAGTGAAAGTAGGAGCTGTGTGAGCCATCCTAGAGAAGGAACTCAACATATTTCCAGATTTCTTCAAGAGAGATTAGATAGCATTGCAGTGAACTTCTAAGCGGCAGTGGAGTAGCCTTTCAATTCAACAGAGGCAAGACAAGTTAGAAGAAGGTTAGATACAGTAAGTGACACTCTTTGTATTATACTTGCTTAGTAATTGCAATAGTGAAATTAGCAGAGGATCATTAGAAAGAATAAGTTTAAGCTCTTTTCTTATTCCTATGTCTTGTAATTCAAAACAAGATTTTGCATGATCTTTTGTTTTACTAGGAATGTTAAGGAGAGTCCCAAGAATACTATCACTAATGTTCTTGTCTATATGCATCACATTTAAATTATGACAACATGTATTACTCTCTTAATATGGCAAAGAAAAAAATATAGATTTTTTCTTTCATGGATTGTCAAAAACTACCTTTTGCTCCTTTCCAAACTAATTATCAAAGTTTGATAACTATAAAATAATCTTTAACCCTAATAATGGAATTGGAGCAGTTCTCAACTCTATCTTACCATTAAAAGTGTTTTTATTTCTTCTCCAAGGGTGATTAGCATTTAAGAACCTATGATAATTTATATAACATTTTTTCTTCTTTTTTTTTACTATGATACAAATATTCAGAAGAAGTATGATAATTATAAGTAGGACATGCTAACTTTCCCTTAGTACTTCACCCTAACAATATTACATATGCTGGAAAATCATTAATAGTCTATAATAAAGCTTTATTCATTTGGAAAGATTGCTTATTATATACAGTATATATCTCAAAACCATACTCTAACAACTCTTTCAATTCTTCAATTAGTGGTTGCAAAAAGACAACTATCTCTCTTCTACATAAATTAGGGTTAGGAATAATCATAAAAAGCATCATATACTCTAGTTTCATACACAATTATTGTGCTAATTTGTAATTAATGAGCACAACTGGCCATGTGCTATAAGTAATGCTCATTGTTTGGAATAAATTGAATACATATAAATAAACCTAATCTCTCATTACAAGGGTCTTTTGCAAAAGATGGATGCAACATATCAAAATCTTTCCAAGGTTGACCATTCGTAAGATGCCTCATATTACCATCCTTAGGTCAATGTTTTAGATGCCAAACCATATCATTAGTTGTTTTTAAGCACATGAAAATTCTTTAAAGACTAAGTTTTAAAGGAAAATATCTTAGAATTTTTGTTGGCACCTAATGGACCTTTGAAGCTACATCAATGACTTTATTCCCTTTAACTTCCTTAATGTTTTTCCACTTAGTAACCCTACATATGTGATGAGACTTTAACATTTCATGCTTGTCCTTAAAAAGCATACAATTATTAGGACATGCATGAATTTCTTTTATAATTAAGTCCTAGTTCTTTCACTATTGATGAGAACCATAGAGATGATGGGTGGATGGCTTCAAGGGATGCAAGAGGTCCATTGCACATTCCAAAAGGCCCAATAACACAAGCTAGCTTTTGTGATGGAGTTAGCGTTCAATTCCTTATCAAGTGGTATCAAAGCCAAACCTCAGAGGGTCAGTAGGCACATGTACAAAGGTTCCCTACCACCATGCCAATCGCCAACTGAGGCAGCACGGTGACATACAATTTAAAGGGGTCGAGAATGATGTGTCCCACATTGGTTCTTGAGGGGGTCTTTGGGCTATTTATAAGGGTTAGGTCAACCCTCCATTCTTAAGCTAGCTTTTGTGGTGGAGTTAAGGTTCAATTCCTTATCAACTATATTTTTAGCTTCATTAAATGAACTAAGAACCTGAGCATCAAGGAATGCCTCCTTGATTAAGTCCAAAAAATCTCCAAATGCTGGATTACTAAGGCCATGAAGACACTTAAGAAGATATAATCAAATTGAAAAAGAATGTCACAAAAAGGTCTTACAGTTAAGGTATAATTCTTGTTGCCTTTTGTCTATTAACTTATAAAACTTTTTAGCTTATACATTAAGACTCTTCTTAACATTGCCAAGATTTACTTGTTCTCTTACATCTCTAAAGGTGTCATATAAGAGTTCATCAATATCATCATTATTATCAACTTCAATATCATCATCATTTCTCCTTTTACTCAATTGCACTCCCTCACCATGAAAAATCCTTATGTAATAATCCCACATGAATTTCTTAATAGTTAAATTTTCATAAACCACATCTCTAGAGTACCAATAACAACAATAACATTTTCTACATGGGCATTATATTTCATCTCCCTCAGTAAATGTAGCAAAAGCTTTATTTAAGAAATCATCAACCCTATTCAAGAAATCATTACTTAATTTATCAAAATTCATCCATCTTATATCCTTCATGCTGATCAAGTTATCTTCAATCAAACAGATCAAATATACTTAGAATATTTTAGTTTCAAAATGCTAATTGAAAGTAATGAATTAAATTTCAAGTAAATATCTCAGTAATTAAAAAATTTAATTATCAAGTCATGTAAATACTTAGTTTGGAATTCACAAATTCAACAAGTTTTGATAGTTCACTTTTTGAGTTGTAATAATCCTTTAGGAAACCATTAAATAGTGGGGAATCCAATAACACTGTATCTCCTATAGAGGTCCTTATGTGCAACATATTTCATGTACATATTCAAGATCCATGGTAAAGAAAATAAGATCACCTTAATTCCTTGAAATTAATTTATGTTTCATGAATTGCCAATTGATCATCTACATCATTATAGTGTAATTTGTCCAACTAAAGAAAATAATATGTACTTGCTCCGTACAAGTCTTTTAATTAAAGCAAAAATGCATTTTGTGAAAATTTCATAATCAATTAACTTAAACCTAGTTAAGTATATAAGTTAATGATTGATTGTAGCAAATAGTCTGGTTGTGTAAATAATTTCTTAGTCAATCTTTCTTTCTAAGTTAATCTTATGTATAAAAGGCCTAATGATAACTTAAACAACAAAACATCTTAAGCAGAAAGACAAATAGTTGTATGTTAGATCATACTTATATACACTAGACAGGAATTAAAAAAAAAAAAAGAAAATTTTCCTACTTTCATAGGCATAATCCCTTGCCCCTCTCTTTAGTTTAATGAATTTTAAATCTTTATGTAAGATTGTAAATTGTTGAATAGAGAAAGAAGTATGATTGTTGCACTAATGAAATTGTTTTATATAAGCATTAAGAGGATAATTCCTGTATTAATATCAATTAAGAAATTCAATTAAAGCATCTCACCCAAAAATAAGGGAAATAAATAGAATGGCAGGCATATTTATGTGCATAAACACATAGGTGAACATAAGGAAAAAGGATATAAAACTAGAAATTTTATAAACAAAGTAAGATGTTGCCAACATAGCATGAAGAAGATAAGAAAATGTTAGGAAAACTATTGTTACCATGCTTAAAGAGGAAAAGTAGGGTCATGCTGTTTAAGAACACCCACATATTATGACAACAAGGCTCTTGAAGTTCTTGACTTCTCCCTAGGATCTACTAGTTTGTGATACTGAGAGGGGGATAAATTAGTATCACCACAATTTGCAATTCATAGCTAAGTGAACAACTTCAACTTCTTCTTAAAAGTAAACTCTTTCTCATATTCGACTAAGATAGATCTATTGCTACCTACTAATCACACTAGTCCCCAAAGTCACCTTTCAAACACCTTGCCTAATAGACAATTCAAATGTTCTTGTTTAGGTCTTCGTTAGGTTATGGGTTGGCTGATAGTTTAACTGTGTTCACAACTCAATTCAAAATGTAGAACGTCAAGCAAATTAAGAACACATGAGATTTACGTGGTTCCGTCAACATAACATATATCCACGGTGGTAGGGACTCTCCTTTACCGAGACTATCCATTATACTTAAGAATTTCAGTTATAATGGATGTCATAATCCTCTACTCCTTTCACTATTGTAATTACTGACAAGTACAATACAAAGAGTGTTGCTTACTATATCTACCCTTCTTCTTGCTTTTCTTGCCTTTGTTCAATTGAAAGGCTGCTCCACTACTGCTTAGAAGTTCACTGCAATGCTCTCTAACCTCTCTTGAAGAAATCTAGAAATATGTTAAGTTCTTTCAATGTTTCGTCGAATTCCTTCTCTACATTGTTTCACATAACTCCTGCTTTCACTATCTCACGGCCTGCCCCTTGCTTTTAGTTTGGCGTTTCATGTCCCACATATGTTTCTCTTTTGTTCTTCTTCATCCATATGTCATTTTCTCTCTTTCAACTGGTCACTCTATTTGGCCATTTTTCTTTTTCACTCCTTCTCATCGACTCCTTTACTCTGGTCGTATACCTCTTTTCTCTCTCTTCCAACGATTGTCTCAATTTTTCTCTCTTTCTCTCATGTTTTGACTATG
>JAHLGO010021101.1:4605718-4653124 GCA_020615895.1 Ceriops decandra | reverse complement strand
ATAATATTTTTTATTATATTATAATATCATAATATAATAAAAAATATTATTTATTATTATTATTTGTATATAACAATTAATGTAATAAATTCTAATCAAGTCAAGTGAAAAATTGTCAATATTTTCAATTAATAATGTTATTATAATACCAAATAATATATCTATTAAAAATTCAATTATAATTACATCTGATTAGTAAAAAAATATATAAATAGAGTTTATACAACTAGTGATCTCTCTTTTTAATGCACAAGAGTATTTCATTTAAATTTTGTAATTACGATAAAATTTAGAAAAGAGAAATTAGTTATTACGATAAAGTGAACTATTTAAAAATGTTAATAATTTCAACCATCATAAACTCTAATACATTATTTACAAATGTATATTTAATTTTAAAATTTGCAATTAATATTTTATAATGATAAAGTTATTAAAAAATCTAATAAATTTGACAAAGGACTCATATACTCGTATAAAACGATCCTTTGACATTTTGAAGTCGATTCTTGATAATTGTAGCACTATTAAGTGCACTTCATGGTTTTTGTCAAATTAAATATACATTATAAAACATTTTATATAGATTTTTAATGTGCAATGAAAGCCGTGATAAAGATTGTGCAATGAACGCAGTGAAGGATCTAGGCCCCCCACCAAAAAACCCTTCATGTTTGTTTCCTGTCGTTGTGGTCAGGTTATGCATGCGGGGTTCAATACGAAAGAAGAAATTGGAAGTAACGAAGGGCTTGGAATCGAGTGAAGTGGAACTCTGATCGGAAATTCTAAGGACCAATTGTTACGGGAGAGTTTGACGCTTCCCAAAGAGTTGTATCGACGTTTGTTATAACCCAAGCTAAAACTCTGCTGGACTCTGCAGCATTTTTATACGGACTACTAGATTAGATGCAATCAAATACATAAAAGTTTTTGTTCAAATTATCTTTTAGCCTGGTTTTGACTCCTTCAAAATGTTGATCTTGGCCCCATGACTCCAAAATTAAATGGCTCACTAATTTAGGGTTTCCGGGCATAGTCCTTAATATTTGACAAGGAATAGATTCACTCGCGCTAACAAAGCTTAAGTGGAGCCTTGAAACTTTATTCCTAACTTGCAGTTCAACGTCCAACTTTGCAGTAATTTTGTCTGCAAATCTAATGCATACTTTCCCTGCTATAAATGTATGATCTCGCAAAACACACGAACAAAGCGAATCCAACCGCACTAAGACCAGCAAGTAGCCAGTAAAAGTAATCAAGATGCCCCCGGTTAAGATCGTTAGCAAACCAGCTCTGGTGATTGCTTCCACTCGTTGCTTTCAGTATGACAGAGATAAGCAAACTGCTTAGAAAGCTTCCCAAACCCATGACACTGAGGAAGAGTGAGGGACCCAGACTCCTCAAATCGCTTGGCACCTGATCGTAGAAAAATTCCTGAAGACCAATTATGGTGAATACATCAGCAGCGCCACAAAAAACATACTGGGGAACCAACCACCAAACACTCATTGGAACATTTGGATTTGGCAGATCCACCATCTCATATTCTTTAGCAATTTCAAGTCTCTTCATCTCAACCAATGCTGCTGCTACAATAGAAAGACCAGACAAAACCATTCCAGTTCCCATTCTTTGAAGCACCGTAATGCCAGACGGCTTCTTGGTTACTGCTCGTGCTATAGGTACAAAAATGCAGTCATAGATGGGGATTAAGAGAATGATTGTGATGCCAATGAAAGATTGAAGCGAAGCCGCAGGAATTTGGTAGCCTGGGAAAATTGTTCTGTCCATTGTCGTTCCTTGCTTTGTGAAAAAGGTTGAGGTCTGTGCAAACACAATTGCATAGGCCAAGCTTGTGGCCCAAATTGGAATAAGTCTCAACAATGACTTTGTTTCTTCAACATCAGCGACACTGCACACATTCTCATCTTCCATTGAACCATCTGGTGCAAACAGCGCCTGGTTGAGGAACCTTCCATGATAAAAATGGCCAAATAAGATGCCTTTTTAAATAACAAGGTAAATGCAGAATTTTATTGTTCCATTAAATTTTCTTCAAACCTAAAATGGTCAAAAGGATGATTCACTACAAGTGCACTGAGCTGTCTGCAAGATAGGAGCCAAAAGGAAGGAAGGACTCAGTGCACACTGATGCTACATCTACAAAGTGATTGAGATATTATATGAAAAAGAAAAGAAAAGTCTTTTCCATGGAAACTACATGCTCCAGACAAGAATTCCAGAAAAATTCCAAGGAAATGTGTAGCACAAGTAGTATTGCCTCATTTATTGCTGGTAATTCATTAGAAGAAACAGAGTTTATTGATCTTACTTGAACTGCTGGGAATTCTGGCAGTACAGGCGATCTTCCTCCTTGATAACCATTGCCGAAGGAGTCATTCGGTGATTCCTGACTGCTTTAAAAATCACCTGGCCAATTCTCATATATGGATCTTTCTCATCCCTTCTGACACAGTACCGGTAAGTTCTGGTTCCAAGAACGAAAACAAGTAGTGCAGCCAACATCACCCCACTGGGAATGCCAAACCCGAGGGCCCAATTGAGGTTCTCTTGGATGTAAATCAAAGCAAAAAGTGCTATAAGAATGGCTACAGATGAGCTGAAATAGCACCAATTAAAAAACGAGCTTTGTCCTCTACTCTCCCCCAGATTTAGCCCGTCAAATTGATCAGCTCCAAAAGCTTGAATGCAGGGCTTGTGTCCACCTTGCCCAACTGCCACCAGATACAGAGAGAAGAAGAACAAGAATACCAATCCAGGAGAAGAACATAATCTTACATTTTCGCTCTTTTGATAATGGGAAGTTAGCAGAGCCGATAGAGTCAACAAACCTAATCCCTGTGAGAAGGGTCATTCCAGTCCAAGTCCATGTGGAAAGATTATTAGTGCCAAAAAATAAAATCATTATGCAATTACACGAACATATTCCTGCCATTTATTTCTCCAACTGTGGACCAAGAAGTGTCTACTGTCAGAAAAACCAGTGTCACTCTCCCTAGTTTGAAGCTTTTCTTTTCACACGGATGTAGTATCCATGGATCATAACCATATATAAGACAAAAATTTCAGCTTGTTGACGGGCTTGATAAGTAAAATTTGAGAAAACGTAGAGAGAGAGAAGAGGCAGGGGAGGGGTGGAGAAGATTGATGGAGGCTAATTACCAAGATATAAACGAGAGAAGCAACAATAACAGTCCCGTAGCGCCCAAGAAAGGAATCGGCAACAAAAGCTCCCAAAAGGGGCAAAAGCGTTGCAGTGCCTGACCAAATATTCACATTCTCGGCCGCAGTTGCTGTGGACAGACTAAGTGGACCCGTCAAATACGTTATAAGGTTAGAAGCCAACCCATAATACACAAACCTCTCCATCGCCTCCGCAGCTGTACGCAACAACACAGCAAGACTCAAACCATTTTATCCATTCAATTTGCAGCCACCTGACTTCAGCAAAAGGCTAAGCTAACAGGTTAACCCACTTGAGGAAAACTCGGTTACCTATAACGAAAGAAGCAGATTTCCATCCCCCAGAAGTGGATCGGCGAGCCGGGTGGCCTTTGCTGTCAACAGAGCCGTCAACGATGTCTTCGATCACCAGTGGAGTAACGGTGGTATCATTATCAATGGGGGCAACTCTGTTGGAAAGATTAGAAATAGCCATGTTTTCAGGGCAATCTATTGTACAGAGAACAAAACAAAGTCATATATATCATCATTCTTTTCTTCCTTCAGTGGACCTCTTTCCTTACATGGTAATTTCCCGTTTTCTTGGGGGTCTATGATGTGTGACCATCTTGTCTTTCATTTTCTTGAACAACAACACTTTGCTCAGTTGCTTAATTGCTTTGGCTTCTTCTTCTTCTTCTTCTTCGTGTGTGTTTTATTAACTTCGTGGGTGCTTTTAAAGCCAGTTTGAGTTGCCCACCAGCATTCGACTTCTGTCGGCTAGCAACGGTCACGCTCTCATGAGGGCCAAGCGGCCGGCAGCTCCACCCAAAGGCCCCTTTGTCTAGTGGCAAGTCCAGTCACTATCAATTAATTAATTTGTTTTAACTTCTTTTTTTCTCCCATTTGTTTATTTTTTATTTTTGTGATGGAATGTGAAAGTCCAATGCACCAAACTCCACTTTTTTCACCTTTTTTTTTTTTTGCTTTTTTTACATTTTGGTCCTTGAACTTAAAACTAATCTAAATTATGCTATAAAGTTAAGTTGTTCTCAATTTGACCCTCAAACATTTTGTATATGAATAAATTGAAGTACAATTTACATGCTTGGTATCAATCTTACCATAGATTTTAAATAAAATTCTATTCAAGTGATTTAGTAATTAAGTTCCATAAATAGTATCTCTTCTTTAGTATAAATTATAGAATAAAAAATATTAAATCAAATTGTCTTATTTGATAAAAATACTTTAATTAATAGAATAAAATGAGTAGAATTATACTTCATTTTAATTTACTTGCTAGAAATTACATATTTTATCATACTAATGTATATTTCTAAGAGTGTGAATTTAATTGAACTCCTCTATTTTGGGAATTATGATATCAAACAAAAAATACTAAGGATGTAAGTTTAATTAACTAGAAGATCATTTATTTCTCCTACACTATTATTGAATATGGATCTATTTTAAAGCCCATCTTGAATTTGGGAAGTCAGTTTTAAAGAACGACTTTTCATTTGCAAATTTGGTTTATACATTTTCCAATAAACTTAAAAACTTCAAATGATTAAAAATTTTGCCTTAGAGGTTTTATTTAAAGAGTTTTTAAAATATAAGCTGCTCTTGAGAAAAATAACAAAAAATTGTGTCCTTTGAAGTATAAACTTTGATCACACAGAAAAGTTAAAAAGGCACTTTCACTAACGAACCAAGTGTGATTTTGTAATATTTATTGCACAAATTATTTTTTTTATATAAGACCCCCTAAATTTTGAATCTATGAACTTTTTAATGAAGAGATGAAATGCTAGTCATTTGCCTAAGGGCACCTATTAATTATTATACAACTCCACTTATATGTATATGTTAGGAGTTTGATTTTCTTTGTACATGAATTTGTTTTTATGTCCTTTTAATTACTATATAAAGGATTTTTTATCTATGATTTTATTGTAGAAAAATTAATAGATTATTATAAGAGCAATTTTAAAAAACATAAACTTTCAATAGGGCTTGATTTAAAATTGTAAAGTGCAATTAAATGTATTCCATTTTATCATATAAAATATTTTGTATAACCCTAATTGCAAATTAGTAAGATTTAATTTTACCTTAAAAAGAATAACATTTAATATTTGACTCGAAACAATTCTTCTTTTTTCAAATAAGTCAAATTTCAAATTCAATGATATTAAGGCAAAATTCTTGTAATCAAAATGTTAAAAAGAGTTAGTTTTTAACTTCGTAAAACTTGAGAGATTCAAATTATGGAAAACATAGAAAAAAATTTATTCATTTCTTAAACTTATTAGAGTTAAAAAAATTAAGATTGTTGTTCATATTTAAAAGGGGTAAAAATAGAAAACGTGTAATAAGATTTATAGTAGATATATTTTGAAAGTTATGAATGATTCTTTTTTTTGTTTGCCATAATATTCCTATAATAAAGGCATTATGGGAAAATTGAATACAAAGTATATGCAAAATGATATAATGGGTAAGAAATTTTCGATCTCAAAATTGTAATAATTTTAAGATATTGATGATAGGCTAGTTATAGAATAATTCCTTGGAATTGAAAGGATTTTAAATCATTTTTTATTCTTAAAATTTTAACAAATTTAAGAAAGTTGATAATATGTCAGTTATGGAATAATTTGTTGAAATCAAAAGGATTTTAAATCATTTTTTCCAATACAAAATGTCTATAGATAAAATTATTATTGTTAATTTTATAATAAACAAGTTGCCTTTTTTATGAAAGGATTTTAAGAGAAATTTGAAATATAAAACGAAGGAAATTTCTTGAAAATCTTATTTATCGTTTTTGTGCAAATAAAGAGTTTTACATGCAAGAAGAAAGCAAAAAACATGACTTTCACATTTCAAAAGTATATATGGTTGAAGAAAGATAACCTAGCAAGTCCATTAACAAGAATAAGAGTTAATTTAATGATTATGAAGAGAAAGACAAATAGTAGAAGAAAAGGGCAAATGTCATTTTTGTTACAAAGGCTTACATTACAAATATGAGTGTTGTTTTTTTAAGAAGAAAAAGGAGAAGCAGGCATCCGTTGAGCAATATATGAGACAATGAATTTCTATAATCATAAGGATAAATTTTATTAAAAATGACATTACTTAATAGATTAATTCTAGTGCTATCTAACATATTTGCAACGAGAAATCTTTTTTTAAAACTATTAAATTAATAAATGATGACAATGTTGTGTATATGAAAATTTCTAATATAGTTCTTGTCATGAGAATTAGAGAAAGAGAATTGTAGTTCATTTCTAAAAAAGTTGTCATTTTTACTAATGTGTTTTATGTTTTAGAAGTTAGGGCTCAATTTCTTTCATCCATTGTATTTAGTGTGGCTTTTTCTTTGTATTTCTTTTCAAATGTATAGTTGACTTTTCAGTTGTGAATATAATGTTATTACACATTATAATTCCATTTTCTACATTGACCCCTCTTAGCTTTTCTATTCAATTTCATTATATCATTATCTTCACATTCATGAACTTCTTTCTTTGGGTTTATTTAGTAAATAAAATTGTAATGATGTTAATTAACAAAATTATAGCAAATAACCCTTTTACATTTCTTCTTATTCCTTTTGTGCCTTATAAAGTGGGATATGCTTGCCTAATAAAACCTCACCCACTATGAAAGAAAGAAAAACATCATTTTGAATTAGATGGTGGGGATGGTGTTATAGGCTTGTCATTTTTTTGGATGTTTTGATATTTTACAAAAACTTTGTTACCTTTTTCCTCTTTTCATTTCCTCTCAATTCTTTTAGCCTTTCCTTTTCTCTAAAAGAAATGTCTTCCTTAAAAGAGTTTTGTAAATTATTCTTTAGGCTATAAGGATCAAAGATATGACAAAAGACTTAAAAAATATGAAAGTATACTTATTGTGATAGGTTTTCTTAACAAATACAAAGAGAGGCATGGCATTTAGTGCCTTTTAGCATATGGTTAAGAATCAAAGGCAATTGAGAGTATTGTAATGCATGTATGTTGACTATAAATATACTATCAATCATTTTAAGTGAAATTGTTATACCATAAATGACATAATTTACTTCACTATAATTCTTTGGGGTTCAGGAATACAATTATATTTGGCAAAGATCGTAGTTAATCTAAACTTTTGTTACATGTGACAGTATTATTGTTTACTAATTTCTATTTTTATACTTTTTATACCAATATTTTATTTATTTTTATCTCTCTCCTTTTTATAACTCATTACAAAAGTATACATATTAAAGTTTCCAACTTCACCCTAGGATTTACTAGTCTGTGATACTAAGAGGGGGGTGAATCAGTATCACACTCTTAAAAAAAAAACTCTAATAATTTAAGCTAAAGTATCCTACTTCTTTAATACTTTACCTCTTGTCAATATGTAAGTAAGTGAACAACTTTAAACACTTTTCAAAAGCAAACTCTTTCTCATATTCAACTAAAGTAGATCTATTGTTACCTACTAATCATAATAGTCCACAGAGTTACTTTTCAAATACCTTGCCTATTAGACGGATTGGTTATTCTTGATTAAGTCTTCTTTTAGGTTATGAGTTTGATGATTCTTTCATTGTGTTCACAACTCAATTCAAAACACAGAATGTAAATTCAAAGTAAGGGGACAAGAGATTTATGTGGTTCTATCAATGTGACGTACTCCACGGTGGTAGGGATTCTTCCTCTACCGAGACAATCCATTATACTCGAGAATACCAGTGTGATATCCCCTATGATTGAAATGAATGTCTTAATTTTCTACTCCTTTCACCATTACAAATACAAAGCAATCACAATACAAAGAGTCTCACTTACTGTGTCTACCCTTCTTCTAACTTGTCTTGCTTCTGTTTGATTTGAATAGGCTGCTTCACTGTCGCTTGGAAGATCACTAAAACACTATCTAACCTCTCTTGAAGAAATCTAAAAATACGTTGAGTTCTCTCAAACGCTTCATCAAATTTCTTCTCTAAGTTGTCTCACCCAACTCCTGGTCTCACCATCACATGGTCTTACTCATCTTCTGGTCTCACTGTCTCACCGTTCTGGTCTGGTCTCACCTGTTCCAAGTCGGGTCTGGTTTCACCCATTTCAAGCTTCGCTAGTCTCACCTGGTCTAACGTTTCACTTGCTCCAGGTCTGGTTTGGTCTCACCCGTTTCAAGTTTCACTGGTCTCACCTGGTCTCATGTTTCACTTGGTCTCCTGTGTCACTAGTCTCCTTATTATACGATGGTTCCACCAATTCTGGTTTGCTCTCCCTGATTCTAGTATGCTTTGTTTCACTATTTTTCGGGTGGTACACCCAAAAAGAGATAAGTTTTGGTTTATATACTCCCTTCAATGTAAACTAGTAGGGTTTACTAAAGCTGTGGCAAATTTTCTTTCTTGCCCCTTCATGTGGCTTCATATTACTGTTCCATTCAAAATTCAGCATTATCCTCCTACTTAATTTATTTTTCTTCCTCTTTTCTTTCTACTGAAAACTCATCCCTTGAATGCTTGAATAAGCCACTTCTGCTTATACACTTAAATCTAGTTGACAACAATTATAACCCATACAAGGCTGTGAGAACAATAATCTCCCCCTTTGTAATTATTGGCAACACTCACAACAAAAGCCATTATGTAGCAGTCCTTCATAATCTTCTTAAAGTAATAATCTAGAAGTAGATGAATTACAACTCCCTTTAAATATGCACTTCCTCTTCCTTAACAGCTCCCCCTACATTGTTACTTCTCTCCCTCTTTGCTAGCCAATTACAAATTTGAAAAACCCATAAAGTAGAGATGGAAGATTCACCTGAACTTCAGGCTTGAGGAGGCATTTGCACAGACAAACTCATTATGTGCTTTTCAAACAACTTTGTGGATAAAGGTGTAGTTAGAATATCTGAGATTTGATATTTAGTGCCGACATACTAAAACTGAATTGTGCCCTCTTCCACTTGATCCTTGATAAAATGATACCAGATGTCAATATGCTTGCTCCTTGAATGTTAAACTGGATTCTTGCTAAGATCAATTGCACTTTGATTATCACAAAGTACACTCAGTGGTAACTTTACTTCAACACCCAAATTGGTCGATTGTCTTTGCATCCATATCACCTGAATACATTCTGCACAAGCAGCCATGTACTTAGCCTCTACTGTGCCCAAAGCAACACTATTTTGCTTCCTACTTAGCCATGCAACACACTTTGAACCCAAGTAGAAGCTACAGCCACTAGTTGATTTTTTGTCATCTGCATCAATGTATGCTTGTAGTTTTACAGAATCCATGGCAAGATACCACAAACCCATTTCTAGTGTCCCTTTGAGGTATCTTAGGATTCTTTTCACTGTTAACATATGAGATTCCTTAGGATCAGCTTGGAATCTGCTGGCGATGCATATAGTTTACATGAGATTAGGCCTTGATGCTGTAAGATATAGAAGGCTCCCTATCTTCTTCATGTATTCTATGGAGCTTGTACTCCTTCCATCCAAACTTTTTCAGTATCTCTTTGGCATATTTTGTCTCAGAAATAAAAATACCTCTTTCACACTATTTTATCTGTAATCCAAGAAAGTAAGTCATTTCTCCAATTAATGACATCTCAAATTCCTCATTCATCTTTTGTGCAAATTCTTGGCATAGCTCAGAGTGATCCCTTCCAAAGATGATGTCATTTACATATACTATGATTATTAGTTGGCCTTTCTCTGAGTTGAACACATATAGGTTATTATCAATTGTTCCTCTTTTAAAGTTCAACCTTCTCAAATACGCGTCCAACCTACTATACCATGCTCTTGGGGCTTGTTTAAGGCCATACAAGGCTTTTTTCAGCTTGCACACATGTGTCTCATCCTCACTGATTTGTACTCCATCGATTGTTCAATATACACTTCTTCTTTCAGGAGCTCATTCAGAAAGGCTGATTTCACATCCATCTGGTAAACTTTATACCTCTTATGTGAAGAACATTTTAATAGTTTCCAACCTTGTTACTAGTGCAAAAGTTTCATCAACATCTACTCCTTTTATCTGAGTGTAGCCTTTGCAAACCAACCTAGCCTTGTTCCTCACCACCTTGCCATCTTCATTATGTTTATTTCTAAAAACTCATTTTGTTCCTATGACATTCTTGTTAGTGGGTCTTAGAACTAACTCCCATGTTTCATTCTTCTCGATTTGATCCAGCTCCTCATTGATAGCTTTGACCTAGGCTTTGTCTTGTGTAGCCTCTTCAACATATTTAGGCTCAACTTGTGAGAGTAAAGCAGTAGCTCCCATAATTCTTCTTTTTTGTTGTAACTTTTGTTGATGGGTCACCTATGATCTGATTTCCTTGATGAGCATTGGTCCATGTTTTCTTTGTCTTTTTTCCCAGTTTATGCAGAAAAACTCTGTAACCTTTTGTCTTTGCTGAGTATCCCACAAAGATGCCTTCATCTGACCTATCATGGAATTTTCCCAAGTTTTGCTCCTTGTTCTTCACAAAACATGGGCTGCCAAAGATTCTAAGATACTTAGCTATTGTCTTCTTTCTACTTCATAGCTCATATGGAGTCTTATCAATTTTGGGCCTTAGTAAAACTCTATTCAGTAGGTGTACAGCTATAAATGTTGCTTCTGTCCAAAATCTTATGTGAAACTTGGGTTCCAACAGGAGAGTTCTTGCCATTTCAACCACAGCTCTATTTTTCCTCTTTACCACCCCGTTCTATTGAGGTGTTTTTCCTACTGCTATCTGATGGTGAATTCCATGCTTCTCAAGGTAATCTTCAAAAGCTCCATTTGTGAATTCAGTGCCTTGATCTGACCTAAATACTTTGATCTTCTTTCCACTCTTATTTTCAGCCAATCTTCTGTATCTCTTGAAGCATTTCAAAACTTCTAACTTGTGTTTGAGGTGTATGATGTAGGTCCTTCTGGAATAATCATCAACAAACAAGATGAAGTACATCTCACCATTCAACCTTTTTGTTCTTATTGGCCTACACAAATCAGTATATACAATGTCAAGCACTACTTCAGAACTGAACTCTTTGGTCTTCAATTGCTTTCTGACATGTTTTCCTTTATAGCATGCTGAGCAAACATACTCCTTCTCTCTCTTGAGGTCTAAAATGTCTCTAATTGCATGAGTAGTGGTCAGCTTCCTTATGTTCTTTTGTGTTAAGTGTCCCAGCCTCCAATGCTAGAGTTGATTTTCTTCTTCTTTTGTAAGTAAACAATTATTTGTCTTGTCCTTATCAATCACATACAAATTTCTAGTTGTTCTCTTCCTAGCTGCAACAATATTGCCTTCTTTACTCTTTACTTGGCAACTTGTTTTAGAGGATATCACTTTATAGTTTTCATTACATAGTTGGCTAACAAATGCTAGATTATATCTGAGTCCTTCAATGTGTAGAACATCTTTTAGCTTTCCTTTTCCAATATTTACTGACTTTTGACCACTAATGTTGAGTGAATCATCATTGCCAAACTTGACTCTGCCTTTTCTTGACTTGTTCAGCTTTGATAATTTACTCTTATCTTCTGTCATGTATGAAGTGCATCCACTATCAAGGATCCATTACTTATCCTTGTAGTCACCTATATTTGCTATATTAGTCACCTCCTTTTTAACTTTATATTCCTTCTTTTGAACTAGCTTAATAATAATTTTCTCCTTTTTCTCAGCTTTGACTATACCAATTGCTTTCACTGTGCCATTGAGTGCCTTCTCTTGCTCAGGGAGAAGTGTCACGCATCTCTTGGCATTATGGTCATCCTGCCCGCACCTTTCACATTGTTCTAAGTCTGCCAATATAGCAAACTTGTTCTTTGAAACCACTAGTTTGGGCTTCCACCAACACTCATTGTCAATATGTCCTTGCTTTTTACATTATGTGCAAGAACTCACATCAGTTGTTCTCCTCTGAATTTTTTATTGTCTCCCCCTGTATGCAGTATTGCATCTTCTCAAGTTGGAGACACATACTGGCCTTCTCCACTAGCATTTACTTGCCTTATGATCCCAAATATCACAACAAAAGTAGTGACCTTGAAACTGCCTCTTCTTAGGTCTAACCACAACTTGTTTTCTTTTGTTCATTACTTGCTATGTAGGGACGGTTACTAGCTTCTTTGCTTGTATGGCTTTCAGTTCAGCCACCTTTTTTCCCTCCTTCTTTTTAACCATTGCCCTTGGTTGGCTGACTTTCTTTTCTTTATTTTTGTTTGCAACCCTAAGTTGCTTCTTCAAATCTTCTTTATTTTCAACCTTCATTGTTCCTAGCTGATTAGTCTTTTCTTTCTAAGACATAGCAGCTATGGGCTACTACTCTTTAACTACATACATCACCTTTGGCCCTGGCTTTGGTTTGATAACTATCTTCTTTTCTTCAGTTATCTTCTCCTAAGTCACAGTCTTCTCTTTCAACTTCTATGGCAAAGTCTCATTCTCTTTAGGCAATGCAGCTTCAGATTACTGCACTTTCTTTTCATTCTTCTTTTCACTTGCAGAGATTGTTTCTCCTACCACTTCAAGTTTCTACAAGTTCTCTTCACTCTTTTTGAGTTGTTGCTGAAGTCTTAGCAACTCTATCTCTATTTCTTCAATTCTTGAAGTCTTTAAGGCAAGCTCCATTGTAATGTCTTCACATATTTTGATTTATGTGGTTCCATCAATGTGACGTACTCCATGGTGGTAGGGATTCTTCCTCTACCAAGACAATCCACTATACTTAAGAATACCAGTGTGGTATCCCCTATGATTACAATGGATGTCTTAATCTTTTACTCCTTTTACTATTACAAATACAAAGCAATCACAATACAAAGAGTATCACTTATTGTGTTTACCCTTCTTCTGGATTGTCTTGCCTCTGTTTAATTTGAATAGGTTGCTTCACTATCACTTGGAAGATCACCAAAACACTCTCTAACCTCTCTTGATGAAATTTGAAAATATGTTGAGTTCTCTCTAATGCTTCATTGAATTTCTTCTTTAGGTTGTCTCACCCAACTCCTGGTCTTATCGTCACACGGTCTCACCCATTTTCTGGTTTCACCATCTCCCTATCTCATCGTCTTGCGGTCTCTAGGTCTGGTATCACTGTTTCACCGTTCTAGTCTAGTCTCACGTTTCACCCTCTCTAAGTCTCACGTCTGCTTTGGTTTTGGTCACACCAGATCTCACATCTCACTTGCTCCAGGTCTAGTCTGGTCTCACCCATTCCAGGTCTGGTCTAGTCTCACCCATTTCAAGCTTCACTAGTCTCATGTTTCACTTGGTCTTTCGTCTCACTAGTCTCCCTATCATACGGTGGTTCCACCAATTCTAGTTTGCTCTCCCTAGTTCTGGTCTGCTTTGTTTCACTATTTTTCGAGTGGTACACCAGAAAAGAGATAAGTCTTGGTTTATATACTCCCTTCTATGCAAACCCTAGTAGGGTTTACTGGCGCTGCGGTGAATTTCCTTTCTTGCCCCTCAATGTGACTTCATATTACTATTTCATTCAAAATTTAGCATTATCCTCCTTCTTAATTTATTTTTCTTGCTCTTTTCTTTCTACTAAAAACTTATCCCTTGAATGCTTGAATGAGCTACTTTTGCTTGTACACCTAAATTTGGTTGACAACAATTACAACCTATACAGGATTGTGGGAACAACACATACTGAGGTTTTAAGAAGTAGATGAAAAACTTTTATTTTTTTATTAAGACTATTTACAATATCTTTTATAGTGACCTAATGCTTTGGACAATGAAAAGCTTTTTTTTATTTTATTTTTATAAAAGATATTTTTCAAAATGGTTAATATTATTTTATTTTATAGGCTTACTTAGAACATCTTAAAATAGTATTATCACTAGAAACTTTATGTCCCCTTTTCCTTTTTTCTTTCTTCTTTTTTCATACTTTCTTTTTGTTTTATTCATTTTTTAATTTCTTTTCTCTTTTTCATTCTTTTTTTCCTCTTTACTTATTTCTTTTATTTTCCTTCCTTTTCTTAATTTTTAATTTTTGCTTTTTACTTTCCCTTCCCACTCATTTCTTTATTTTTCCTTGTTCCTTTTTGTTTTCTTTCCTTAACTTTATGGTCGACCCTCCCTTATATTTTTCATGCTTAAACTTATGTTGACCCAAAAATCACTTTTTCTCTTTTTACCTTTACCAATTTTCTTATCATTTTCCTTTCTTTTTAGCTTTGAAATACCTTAAACATGAATTTTGGAAATTATTTATGGTATAGGAATTCAAGATTTGGTTTCAAAAATGACATTTTTATCAATTTTTTAAACTAAGTATAATAGAAAGAAAGGATGGCTACTACTTATGGCAAGACATCACTGGCCTTTGATTGACACTTAGGAGGCATTAATAAAAAGATTGTCATATACTATATTTTCCAATGCTTATCTTGTATAATGCTAATGGCTGAAAATGGTGAATGGAAAGGGGGAAAAACGTAATAGCAATAGTGAACTTTAGGAAAATGATCATTACATTCTTGTGCTTTGTTTTATGCGTGAAGGGCATCATTGGATAGATAAAAAACCAATAGGTTGAACGATGCCAGTTTTAGGCCAAAATAACACTAGGCTACAATGTGTACAGTGGTGATGTGGCCATTAACCTCAAGCTACTCCATCAGTTTAAATGCTTTTAAGCCTCTTTTCTGCACAAGATATTTAGTAGTATGTAGATTAGCATTAGAGGACTCAAATGATAATGCTCATGACATTTTTTAGTAGTATCACTTATGGTAGCAAGCCTTTGGTAAGGGTCAAAACACATTCTTTTTGTTTGTTTGCTCTTTTTTTTTTTTTTTTTTGTTCTCTTTGGCAAAAGTGTGCTAACTAGTGATTATTTCTATGCAAGGATTTGGTATTGATATTTGGTGGATGATGACATAAACAACTCAAGAAAAGTCATTTTTTTTTATCACTCTTTGGTTAGGTGGCTAGATATATTAGTTTTAATTATGTTGTCATGGTTGTTTAGTGCCTACTATTTTTTTATTGTGTTTTATGGGTACTTTTGACTACTTTGTTTAGTCAATTTTTAACTTTAATTAACCATTTTGTATAGAAACCATAAACTTCACAAAGGAATTAATGTGTTTTTAATTTTAATTAATTATTTTGTATGGAAACCATAGGCTCTAGAATGGACCCATAAAACGTTTAATAAAAAGGGAAGAAAGGATTAAAAAGGGTTTTATAGTCCTATGATAGGTATCTTTATATCCACTATTGTTAGCTTAAGCTATTGCTTTTATTTTGTTATTGCCTCTTTCTTGGATAACTTAAATGTTTTTAATTTATGCTCTTATATTAGTTTTTCTAGGCATTTAAAAATGTCCTTGACTTTCTCTTTTGTTTCTTAATTAATATTCACACTTGTGAAGTTTTTTTACTCTCATGCTCCTAATGGTATTTTGTCAACCCCCACTTTTCCCTTTTTTTCTTTATCCTTTAACGTTAACTTCTTTTTATAATAAAACTAGCCTAATCTTGAACATTATTCTTTGGTTGCTTTTTACTAAACACTTTATATTAACTTGCTTTTTTGCTAAATGATTGAGATTAATTTTCCTTTTTCAAATGATTAGGATCATTTCCACACATATTTAATATTTTGTAAGCCTTTGACTTGCAAGATTCACACTTAGATTAGGTCATTAAACCTTGAAAAGAAAGCTAAATTGATATTGTTACACTTAGATGCCTATCTTAGGTTCTTGAGAAGGGAAGTACCCTTTTCAAGGTTTAGTTTAAGAACCAAAAGGGTCACTATTTCTTTCTTTCAATGTGGGACATGCTTTGTATCTTAAACTTTAGATACATATTGGATAATAATTTATAGTAATGCAATTATTATTATTTTTTCTTTTTTTATTTTTCTTTCTTTTTATTTATATTTCTCATTTTTGTTGCTTTATTTAAATGAACAAACTATAATCTAATTGATTCATATATAACCCATAAAATTAGGCTTACATAAAAGTGAGCAAGTGTGAAATCCTCAAGACAAACAAAATAAGGATACAATAATACTTTATTCCCTTTTTAGGGTGACATAATACGAACGCCATATAAGAGTGCAATCATGCATAATGTGGTATAATTTCTTAGCCTTGTTGTGACTTAATTTAAGGTTGTAAATGTGGCATATGGGTTAGATTAGTCTTAAGACTAAGGCTAACACGGCAAAATGCCTATTTAGGAGTTTGTTGTCTAACCCTTCTATGTCTTTATTCTTTAAGTCTTTATAGGTACAATAGTGTCCACCTCTTGAACCACTTATTGCCATTGAAACTATGCAATAAGCTTATAATTTTCATGATTTAAGCAAGATCATATGGATAAAAAGCTTTGTACAAACTATCGTATCTCTAATAAGTATGAATTACTAACTCCTTTACATAAGAGGATCGTCTTTTGTATCAGTCATTACAACAATTTCTCATGTATTTCAATTTTACTTAACATAATTATCACCAGCCATTTGGTGTCATCTAATTGGCTTGCTTACCTTATGTGTAAAAGCTCATCTAAGTAGGATCAAAGCCATGTTAATCTATTATCATTCATTGTGTTTTCTATAACCACTTCTTAAAATGAGCTTATCTAAGCAATTAAAAAGAGAATTATTACCTTATAAAGTCTCTATTTATGAATTTTTACTTCATAAAGCTCTTAAATGAGGTCATCCTATCTTACTTAATAAAAGTTGTAAGCACCTAGGTGTGCCATAGGTTAAGGTGGATGAATTTTACAACCTTTCCTTGAACTTGAACAAGTCTTTAGACTAAGGGGCTTATGCTACTCTTGCAATATTCATTTCTAAACAATTAGATGAATTAGTTGATTTTACTATCTTGTATTAATTCTTATTTGTTATAGTGCAATAAGGACAAAAAGTTAAACTTCAAGGATATGATGAAAGAGTTTTAAAAGAAAACATCAAGTAGGGTTAATCCTCCTATTAGAGATTAAAGGATGGAACTACCTTCTACTACCAATAATGTCCCTTAAAGGCAAGGGGCAAAACTACCTTTTACCATCAATAAGGTTCCTTAAGTGGAAAGAGTCAAGCTACCTCTTACCGACACCCACACTTGTTAATGTTACAACATATAATATGACAACAAGCTTAAAAGAGGTTAATTTAAGGAAAAGGCCATGGACCAAAGACTAGTCTTTTTCATTGGTCACTGGGACCAAATTTTCAATGTAAGCATACTGGATGAGGACAATCTTTATGCTTTCAAGTTCGTTATCAATAAAGTTTTATTTTTGCTTAATGAATTATTAGGCGAGAATTGGTTCGTAATTAATAAAGGCATGTCTTTTAAAGTTTAAGTTGTGTTTGACTGGCTTTCTCATTTTATAAAGGAAGTAAGAAAAAAGGTGTTTTTGACAAGATTGAAAGATATTATCTTACATGCTTAAGGGGAGGAAAAAAAAGGGTTCAAATTCCTATGTGAATAGCTTAAGAAAGTAAAATAAAAGGTGGTTGATCTAAACTAGGTCATAAAGGAAAAAGTTGCCTAAGAACAAGCTCAATCCACATTCCTTAAAGGATGTTTCAAGGTCTAAGTAGGGGACTCATGTTGATATAGAGGCTATTGTTATTAAGATCAAAGTTGATTACCAAGTAAGGCTAAAAAAGCTTAAGCTTTAGTTAAAATAAGGTCATGAATAAGAGGAAAATCTAACTTGACTTAACCTATATTAAATGAAAATGTAATAAGACAAAACCTAGGTTATCTAAAATCTAAATAACTCAAAACTCAAGTCAAAATCAAAATGACCTAAAACTCAATTCACCTTATACTCACTTAACCCAAATATATCAAATTTGTAAAATTAGAAACCAAATTAACCTAAGTCCAAAATCCATAAAAATTAGAAACTTATTATGTCTAAAACCCAATAAAACTAAAATATGACATAATTGAGATGTAATTAAAAAAGCTTAAGTTTTTTTAACCAATTTTTTATCTAGAGCACACACTTAATAAAGCCTTAATTAGCCAAAAAAAAAAAAGGATGGCTAAAAGTGATGCCTTCAGTTTTTTAAGCTACCTTTCCTAATGCTTTCATGATCCAAAACTCAACAAATACTCTCTTACTCCTAACTTATGTCAACTTTTTGTTTTCTCAACTTACTCAAAATGAGTTTCTTTTTTTTTTTTTTTCTAAAGCTACTTTTAAGTCTTTGATGTCTATGTGGTGTAATGCTATAGATAGGAATTTATTATAAGTTAGAGACTATTTTTTCTCTTGTTGGTGTCAACCTAAGCAAACTTCCTTTTGTTCTTTATTCAAGTATAATTAATGTTATCTATGCTTATGCATTATCATTCTTCTCTTAAAATTAACTACTTGGGAGTCTTTTATAGCTAACAAATTATTGAGAAAGTTTACCCTTTGCCATTATTAAGAAAATGTTATGTGTTGCCATATAAGCCTTTTCATTACTAACTATATTAGCTTCTAGGTGAAAGAAGAAAAAGCTAAATGAACTTAAATAACTCAACTTAACCCACCTAAAATCTAACTTAACTTAACCTATATTAAATAAAAATGTTAATAACACAAAATCTAAGTTATCTAAAATCTAAATAACTCAAAACTCAAGTCAAAATCAAAATGGCCTAAAACTCAATTCACCTTATACCTAATTAACCCAAATATATCAAATTTGTAAAATTAGAAACCAAACTAACCTAAGTCCAAAATCCAAAAGAACTAGAACTTATTATGCATAAAACCTAATGAAATTAAAATGTGATGTAATTAAGATCCAATTAACTCAAAACTTAATGACCTAAGACCTAAAATACCAAAAATTTAAATGACCTAAAACTTGGTAAACTTAAAATCTAATGACCCAAAATTTGAAATATTTGTAACCAATATGACCCAAAACTTAATGAACCTTTAACCTAAAACAAAGCTCTTGACATCTTTATTTATTGTCAAATAATAAGATACTTGTTTTTTAGCCTTAAAAGTTATAGTGCAAAAACCCTTATGATTCCTATAGATACCTTGGTGGATTTCATATAACAAATATTTTGTCACTTAAAAGGTCAAGCATTTTAGTAGTAGTAATGCTTGTATAATCAGTCATTTTGGATATGTATATTGTTGCCTTGTACCATACTTATTTTGCCTCTATCTTATATTTTAAGAGATTAATTATTTAAAGATACTTAGCACTAAGGTCCATCCAAAAAGGTTCATAATCCACTTATAGGTTTGCTTTCATTAATTCTTCATAAGCGTTTTTAAGGTTTTAATAAACATTACTCATCCAAACACTGAATTTGAGCTTTATTAAGACCTAGATGACACATTTACCCTTAAGTTCTTAGATCATAGGACTTAATCTTGTAAAATTCACACTTTTCCTTCAAAAGCTACTTATATTATCTAAACTTTAGATAAGTACTTAATTATGGAACTTTTTCACACTTTAAATTTATATTTCACTTGACCAATAATAAGTAGAGAATCATTATAAATTTAAAGTTGTTTGATCCTTAAGACTTATGTTATGTTCTTCCTTATAATAAGGACTTCATACTTCGCTTTGCTATTTAAGATAGAGAACATAAAGTGAAAGTCATACTTTAGTATGACCTCTCCCAACCCTAAAAACACTAGCCCAACCTACCTTTCTTACTTAAGGATCTATCAATAAGTAAAGTCTACTCTTGCAATTAAAGGCCTTTAGTGTTATTCTCATTAAAGCTTATGCATTTATCGATAAAGTCAATAAGAGATTAAGTTTTAAGCATAAAACAAGGTTAGAAATGTATATCAAACTCCCTTAATTCATTTAACCACTATAATAAATGACTAACTACTTTTGGCTGATGCAACATTAGTCTCAATAATTGATCGATGAGGACCATTTTCTTGTGTACTTAAAAATATTGTTGTAATTTCCTTACTATGACCACTAATATGAAAGCCAGCTTGTCAAACTTCAAGTACCTAGCCTTTGCCCCTAGCAACATTTTACTAGCATAATAGATGAGCTTTTGAACTCTTCACTCTTCAGCAATCAAGACAAAGCTAACTACTTATTGATATTGGCTAAATACAAGTAGCATAGTTCACTTAAGACCAATTTACTAGGTAGTAGAGTGGTGTTATATATTCTTTCAATTACTAAAAGGCCTACTTACACTCATTTTTCCATTTAAAATCAAACACAAATTTTTAAAATGCAAAAGAAAAGAAGTTACTTATCCTTTAATATTAATATAAATTGGCTTAAACGTGTTGTCATCCCACTATGGACTTTAACATTCTTAATCTTTTTTGGTGACGAAAAAGGGGTCCTTAGATTACATTGATTTCTTTAGATTGGCCTCAATTCCCCTCTTTAAGACTAGGAGGCTTAGGAATTTTCTAAATTATACCTTAAAAGTACACTTTGCAAGATTAATCTTTATGTCATAGTGGTTCATTGTCACAAATGTCTTTTCCAAGTATTATATATAATTTGGGAACATTTTCCTCACTATTAGCATATTCATTAATCACTAAGGGTACATTACTTTATGAATGAAGCTAGCTTTGATTAGCTTTTTAACCTCTTCCTTAATGGTGAGTTATCTCTTAAAGGATTTATTGTATTTTTTTTTTTTTTGTATTAAGTGTGTGACTTATCTATACTTAACTTGTGGACCATAACCTCTAATCAATCCTAGGCATGTTAGAAGATACTTAAGGAAAAACATATAAATGTAACACAAAAGAAGGCAATCAATCATCTTTTACTTATCCTTTAAGACTTTTTTTTATTTTATTAACTCTATTTGAGATGGATTGGAAAGGTCCAAAGGAATTTAAACCAACCCTTTAGTAGGCACACCTTTCTCTCTTTATTCATTAGGTTAATAGTCCGAGTTTGCAACATTCATGATGGGCTTCTTATTACAACCTTTTATCCATACTACTTAAAACTTGTTTGGTTGTTTATTCTCACTTCTTACCTCACCATTATCATATAAAGTGGGAATCTCTAGGTACTTAATTGACACAATGACATTAAGTAGGTGAAATCATAATCTCAAGATTGTACAATGATGAGATGTTCACCACTACCAACTATAATATCATTTTGCTTGTCCTTGACTTTGGCCAAACACTCATAGGTAGCTTGATGTATCCCTTAAGGACAATAGATTTTATGAAAAATTTGTATAAAGGGAAAATGGTAGAATTTTGCCTTTCTTTAAAGAGACACATTTGTTTGAAAGCATTATAGTACAATATATCAATTGAACTTTCAGTGTCAACCATAACACAATGGACATTGAAACCATTTACATATCAAAAGATTACCAATGGATTATTATGAAGGCATTCCACTTCCTTTAGATTGTTATTAGTGAAGGCAATAGGAACTTCATCTTCTTCTTTATAAGTCTTTTACCTTAAATGTTGAGTATCTAGTGGTAAATATATGATTTCTTTAAGGCATTCATCCTTTCTCTTATAAATGATCTTCTAACTATTATTTAAATGGAACCCTTTACAAATTCCCTCTCACATGGTAAGCTTATTCAAACTCTTTTTTACTTAACATATCAATGCACCTCATGGGAACTATAATAATATTAATTATATAGTTGAGAGTTGTAACTAGCTTGATTGTCCCACTAAGCTTTACAAATAAACTATCCCAAGTAACCCTATTATGTGAACCATTTGACCATATCTCTTAGCTTTTAGTATTCATCTATAGTATGGACATGGTCCTTAAGGAAGTGACAATATTTCTAGGCCTTAATGGCTTGGATGCACTCTTATCTTAAGTGGTAAGATCAATAGGCTTTCACTTTAATTTTGTAAGAGAACTTATAACAATTCATAGGTAAGCGAGAAGTAATGGGTGAACTTTTAACCATCCAAGATTTAATTGCAAAAATTTTGCTTTAGGGAAAGACTCTAGGACTTTTTTTACCCAAACGTTTGGAAAGTTTTGCATATTCTTTTTTAGGATGGTCATTGGCATCCAATACTTGCCCAATTCATCATATGCTTTCTTGATTTTCTGTATTAATGAATCCTTATGCACTTAACATCAAATCAACTAAATCTCATGGAAGTGCCTTGTCTAAAGAGAAGGTGAAATTAGACTTTATAAGCTACTAATGAAGATCATCAAGGCCATTTTAGCATTTAATCCTCCACACCTAGTTTTGTCATATTGAATTAAGTTACAAATTTCTCTAAGTGGTTCATTTAGACTTTGTTCGATGGAGATGAAAGTCATAGTGTTTTTTTTTTTATTATGCCTTTTGCTTTCAATAAACATAGCTATAAATAGATCCCTCAACTATTAAAAGCTTATGATAGGATGTGTTAAAAGCCCAAAATAGCTCTTATTAACATCCTTTAACATAATAGCAAAGGCCTTTCTAAATGCAACTAAAGCTATAAGGAGTAACAAAGGTGTTCAAAACCCATATTAGTGCTCTATCAAGTCTTTAGTAATGTTTTATGTGCGCAAAGTGGGAAACTTGAACTTATTTTAGACTAGAGTACCTAGAAATTCTTTAGAGAGGTTAAGCTCAGGATTATTTTAAGATTGTCTAATTGTAACATGTTTTGAGACCCCAAAAGTAGCTATTTGCTTTTGCATATCCTTAAGTTGTTTGGTTAATTGGTCATTCTCTCAATGAGTCGAGCCAAACCTTATGATTACACAACCTTTTTACCTCATAATCTTTTGATGATTCACTAAAAAGTAAGGATTAGGCTTTGAGACACATGTTATTAATGTCATAATGCTAAGGATATATTTGACAAGAATCTCCCTAAACCTACAAGAGATATTACCTAACTCTAACTTGTTCTATCCTTATTTCCTAGCCTTAAGGAATTCCCTTAAGTCTTGCCTCACTTGATTTTCTTATGTAAAAGGGTGATTATCACTACCAAGAGTTTCAACAAAGGGTTTTTAATGAAGATTTTCAAAGGTCATCAGGTTGAGGGTACCTTACATTGTAAGAAATGCAAAGAAACTAATGGCAAAAACTTCCATTTGACTTTCTAAAGAAGCAAACTATACAATTGTCACCATGCCAAGAGTTTGAGTGGTTATAGCTTCTTTCACCTCAATGTTAGGTGTTTTCATTATCATAGTTTAAGTGAATAAGAAAGTAGAATTTATATTATGACTTCAAGATGACAATGTTAGGAAGATTAGGTGGGTGAAGAGGAAGAGAAGAGGGAGTTTGAGGCGTTCCATCAATTCTAAAGAAAATATATGAAATAGGTTTAAGAGGTCTTAATCAAGAACTATAGTCTTAAAGGAAAGGAGAAACACATAACATATTATTCCCATAAATGAAACCAATTAATAAGTCTTGAGTTAGGAGTTTTAATGTTTCTTAAGCTGAGGATGGAGAATTGCAAGATAAGGGCAAACTAAGGCTAGAAGTACTCCTTAGAAAAGACTACTAAACAATAACTCTCTCTCCACAAGAACATTCATGGAAGAATGAAAACAAATAAGGATAGAAAAGGGCAAACCCTCGACAATATTGTATTAGTATGTGTGCGAACAACTACAACCAATAAAACCACATCACATGACAACTCTAAACATGTTTAAAAATGCATTTTGAATCAATAACTCAAGCAATAAGTTGATGTAACCATTTTAAGTAAATTTAGACAACATATTAGCTTAGTTTTGAAATTTCAATTATAAATGGCAATTAAAAGAAATCATGCACAAACTTGTGAATGTGTTATATATCTATGACCTAAGCAATAAGGTGATTTAACCATCTTGAGCAAGTTTAAAAGAAATGTCAATTTACTTCTACAAATTTTAGTTGTAAATGGTAGTTAGGAGTAATCCTATATAAGTTAAAGAATATGTTCTACAACTTGAATGATAGGCTAGAAGTAATACTACATAAGTTTAAGAATATGTTTTGCATTTACAACAAAATTGATAAGGCAGTACAACTATTTTAAGCAAATTTAGATCATATATCCACTTATTGCTAAGATTTTTAATAAAAAATAGTGGTTAAAAACCTAGTTTGTGTCAACCTAAGCTCACCTTAAAGTCCTTACAAAATAACGAAGCCATTAATTGAGCATCAACAAATTTTATAAAGTTTGAATTCCCAATGCAACAAAATATGTACCTATGGAAAGAATCCCTCACTGGAGAACATTATAGCTTCCTACAACTTCATAAGCCCCTTAATAGAGCTTTAATCCAATCCTTATTAAATTGGTCACCCAAGGCATACCAGTGGCAATCAATTGCCTTGAGTTCATAAGACATACATCATAAGCTTACTCTATAATCTTAAATGCAACATTAAATAAGCTTACTAAAAATAAAGGCATTACCACGTGAGCACTCAAAAGGCAAATAAAATAAAGATTCAATAAAGTCCTTGCATATTTATTTATTCTAAAGTAACTCACAAAGAGAACCTATTGTATGCTTATTTTATCCCACTTAATGCAAAGTATATTTGTTGTCAATGCATTTTAAAGATCGTTGGACTTAAGGCTCTATTTTGCTTATTCATTTAGCTAAAATATAAATGGTAATGATAATAACAAAGGTCTATTTACATTGTTAAGGAAGCTTTGGGTTGAGCTAAATACAATTCACCTTTCACAAATAACAAATATAATACAATTTAAGACTTTATACTAATATCCTATCACTATGTCAATAGCTTATCATTCTTATAAACCTCTAAGTCCATCTTCTAGAAAGTCTTATTTAGCCTATGAGTCTTTGAAGCCCATACTTCCTAATAAATGCCAATAACAAGTTAGAATATTACTAAATAAAGCTAAATACTTGTCTAAGTTATCTCTAACTAAAAGTAATGATTAATCTTATATGCTTATCTTCAATTATCCAATAATATGAAAATAATAATGAAAGAATCTATTCTCAATTAGCTAATCAAATTACAATTCCTAACTACTTGAAGGAACTATAAAAAGGACTACATTCTTAATGAAATAATAATAATAATAATAATAATAATAATAATAATAATAAAAGGTACCTGAAAAACATCATCAATAATATAAGCATGTAAGGAGTGCCTAAATAACACCATAAAGCATTCTTGAGACTCATTGACCCATATAGCTTTAAACGCAAACAAGAGCTAATCATAACATGTTCTTAAATTGTTGAAAGCTTATAAACAAGTTGCTAAGTAATCACCATCACAAACTACCATATAAGAAGTCGAAAAAAAAAAAAGGGAATACTCATCTTGCCAAAATTGCTATTACCACCATCTAAAAGCCAATCTCATAACACTTTAAGCCCATTACAGTCAAATTCAAACTTATCAATGCACTACAACCTCACAGAAAAATGAAAGAGGACCAAAAAAATAAAAGTTAATATTGCATTTTAGGTATTAAGTCAATTTTAGAGTGGCATATTATAATGTTATACTTCTTGGTATATGTATTTGTGTGAGTAGAATTTGAAAAGTTAAATAATTTGAAAAGTAGAACTAATTATTAGATGCAAAAAAAAAAAATTATAAACATGAAACATGAAATGAAATAGACATAAAATGGACATAAATAAATAAATAAAGTAGCAACTTAAACTTGGTCAAAACCAAGTTGACTTGATTAAACTCAAGCAAAACCAAGTTAACCTGAAACACAATCAAACCCAAACAACTTAGTGCAACTTAAGCAAACTCAATTTAAACTTAATCAAATTGCATCGACTTGGTACATTCCTTACCCTTACATTAATCCATCTAAGAAAATGTTCTAATTTCATTTCAAACCCTCAAATTAGCTTATATATATATATATATATATATATATTAGGCTTTAAAAAAAAAAAGCAAAAACCTTTATACATATAATAGCATATAATAGTAGCAAATGGGCACTGAAACAAAAAATTTAAAACCAAAAACATATGCAAAAGAGACAAATAAAACACCTTTAAAACACAATTTACCTTAAAGTAATCATTGAATGCTCACTTGAGGCTTATTGGCGTTAGCAACGTTGCCAGAAAAAAGTTGACACCACTACTAAGGTCACTATTTGCTAATATTTATCTTTTTGCTAGCCATGCATTAGAAAGTAACCTTAAAACATTTACATTAATGATACAAAAATCCAAATTTCCCCTATTATCTTTTTTATACATGTATCATTTTTAATGGATGTTACCATCTAAGACCCTTATCGATTAACTAAATTCACATGTAAATATCCCTAAATCCTATGCATTAATTTAAGGTTGGCAACTGTCACCATTGACGACAAACCCTCTCACTTTATGCCACCAAACAATCTAAAAATTCAATGAAAATTATGACTTATAAGGACAAAACTAAGCTCTTACACTAGAAACCAAGCCTAATTTCATGTTTACAGAGTCTCTAAGCACAAAAAGAGGGAGAATGCTAACAAAGGAGGGTGTAGAGAAAGAAAAGGAGAGAGAATGCTTTGAAACTAAAAAAAATAAAGAGATGATTAGGTGGGACAATTTGGTAAAAGAAAAGAATAAAGATACTTTTTTTTTAAGCACTGTTAATTGAATTTGATTGATTAAACTAGCTTTGATCAGGTTAACTAACATTGATAACTTTGTTAACTAACCTTGACCATTTAACCAACTTGTATTTACCTTAATAGTTTTGGTGACTAACTTTGATCATATAATTGAGCTTAATTGACTAGTTTTGATGGCTTAATTAACTAGTTTTGACCATTTGACCAATATTGACTATAATTTTTTTAACCAAAAAGAAAAAAATTATTTGAATTTTTAAAATTAAATTTTAAAGTAAGTCCAACTTTTGAATTTTTTTAAGATCCCTCAATTTTTTTATTTCCAAATAATAATAATAATAATAGCAATAATAATAATAATCAAATAAATTTCTACAATTTTAAATTATCATTTCAAAAATTGCTTTGTTGTAACAAATTGCCATAAAAAGCATTTTAAGTATTTCCAAAATTACCTTAAAGTAGTAGATATTAGTTAAAAGTATCTCATAAACTTTCTTGATTCCTAATCTCACTCTCTATCACATCAACATTTTTAAAACTATAATATGTTCCTATGACAGAAACTTCTTAAACTATGTATCATGAAAAATTATAAACAAATAAAACATTAAAGTATAAAGTATGAAAATATAATCAATATTACAGTTGTAATTTCATTGTCCATGACAGACATTTGAATTAGTCTTGATTTGTAGCAAGTATAACCATGCCTTCAAATCTTAAACAATCCTAACAATGCAAATTAAGTCTCACTAGTTCAAAGAACAATGAAATTATTTGAATTAGTGATTAAGGTGTGTTAACCATACCTTAAAAGGTTGGTAGCAACTCAAATATCTTATTGATGATTTGCAGTAGTGAATCCTTAATTCAATTCAAGTATTACACAAATCAAAAGAGTGGTGATGACAAATTGAGTAAAGCACCTCAGAAGTATGGTTGGCTTCTGTTATCAATAATTTGTCATTATAATAATGCAACAATTACCAATAGCCTATCACTTGCCATTTATTAGTAGGACCCCACCTTAATCCCTAACTTTTTGCCATGTTGGACCACAACAAATGGGCTAACTCCTTATCATTAGGAATTGTAGACCAAAGACAACTATGAGGTATAGCTTTAGCACCAATTCTAATAATGGATTAAAGATGGTTGTTGGGGCTTTTATAAGTCAAAGGAAGATAAGAAAAGACCAAAAGGGAAGGATGCAAATTTTATCCTCCTAGATAAATGGATAATTAGTATGGTTGATGATGTTGGTGCATAAGCAAACATCAATATGGATGTTAGGGAATATGTATAATAACTCATGATAAACTTTATGAATACACTAATATATGAACTTGAGCATAATGTTGATACCAAATAAGTGTTGCAACAAGGGTGTCATTTTGAAAGATGATTATTTGCATTATATGAACATTAGAGATAATGGATTTATGGTTTTCAGGAACAAAATGCTTGTATAGCATTAAACTATGCAATATCATGGCTTCAACTATTCTTATCAACTAAAAATAACTGAAGGAAACCCAAAATTGGCATTTGAGAACACAATTAAGGTATAGGCTAGAGATACTGTTATAGTTAGAATCAATGCATTGTTTGATAATATTCACTCTTACAAGATTATGGGTATTAGAATGAAATTAAAGGATGTTGCTAGCTAAAGCAATTATCTCAAAGCATAATAGAAGTAACATCCAAAAATTCTACTAATATAGATTATGACATTACTTTTGCTATTATTGCTACACACATATTAGACATGTGCTTATTGGTGGGAAACTTGATGACATTATAGTAGTAATAGCAATAGTAGTTGCATAAAATCTAATTTTATTAAATGATAGTAATGATGATAGCACAATTAGGATTATGATATGATTCCTCTTGCTTACTTGTTGGATTTAGAATTAATACCACATGGTATTTTATGTGTTACTTCCTTAAATTATTGATGTCTTGCAACAATAGTTCTGTTATTAGCTACATTAGTAGTAGCAACAAAAAGGTGTAGATATGTTTCTTATGATTGTCATTTTAAGTTATATAGCTTTGTCTTATTACCAAATGTTGAGAAGGAACTCATGATTTTGACAGAAAAAGAGGCAAAATTAAGAAAAGATAAAAAAAAAAAACAAGTATAACTTTTAATTATGAAGGGTTCCCACCCAAATGGCTAACTATTTCCATAGAACTTGAATTTGCTATAATATCAATAGCCCCATAATAATCCACTTGAGATCAATATCCATGAACTAGTTAAATTAATAAAATTTAGGAGAAGAAAGTGCTAAACAAAGAATTAAAGACTCATGCAACCAACTTAAGATGCATAATAAATTGAAAGCCGCTTTATTTAATTCACTATGAAAAGTAGTTTTTTATTTAATTAAAGTGACTGAGTGTGTGTGTGTGTTTGTGTATGTGTTATATCTAATAAAAATGTTAAAATAATAAAATTTGAATTATATTCCAATAACAATCAATTAAACTAATTGATTTTTAATTTAAGTTTAAAAAATTAAGTAAAATTAAAATTAAATGATTGACTATAAGGTGAAGTAAATTTTATTATTATATACTAATTATAATTAAATTCATAATTAAAATTTTAATTAATAATATTACTATAATGAATTTTATATACCAACTTTAAAGAAAATTTATTCATCTAAAAAAATTAATATATGAAATTGAGTGATTTGATTAAGAGAAATAAAATAAATAATAATAAAAGTTAAGAATATTTGATTTTATATTATGAAAAAAAAGATTGGATGTATATTAAAATCATAATGCTAAAAAAATTACAAATTAATGTCTAACACTACAAATAGCAAAACTTTACTAAAAAAAATCAAAAATTTAACAAATGTCACCATGTGAGATTTTCTTTTTTGTTTTTTATTGTTCTTTAGGAATTACTCAAAATCATTTACCTTTCACTCTCAATTTCAATAATACTAATATATATTATCCTTATTATTTTACTTATTTATTATAAATTGTATTATTTATTGGTATCAAAGCCATTCGGGGGTTTATTTCGCTCAACATTAGGTATTTCTTCACCCCATCACTCATTTTTCAATTACATTTATTGCATAAGGATAACATTTTTAAGTTTACCTTGTCTTAAGTTCCTTTCATCGTTAGCCTTGTTGTTATTGTTGGCACTTGAAACCTATTAAAACTCTTAGACTGTAAAAAGTATCAATCCTAACCAATAAATCTATCAAAATGAACTCGATATTGTATAAAATTACCTTTTTTTTCATAGCATCTACTTCTAAATCCTTTAAATCCCATAAGATAAATAGTAAAAAAATAACCTTAAAAGATTTTCAGCAAGGGATTCATGACTAAAAAATATCCAAAGTCTAAAAAACCAAATTTATAAACTTTTAAAATATAATTTTTTTCAAACTAATTTTACTATCAAAATTGAAGAAAGAGATTTTTTTCAAACTTTTAAAACTTTTTGAACTATTCATTTTTTTCTTAAAAAAAACTCCATAAAACTATAAAAATAAGAATTACAAATATATCTATATAGGATTAGTACAAGTAAAAGTAAAATCTCTTACAAATAAAGGGTTTGGATACTTTCCTTACAATCCTTAGTGATATTAAGTTTACAAATTCTCATGACTCCTTATTGAATTCTATAAAGTTTAGTTTGTGTAATGGTTTAATCACCTTTAATTGCTACTCAGATCTTACAATCTCTCTTGATGATAAAAATATTTTATAAAGAATTGTTTTACAAATTAAAACTCATAATTACAACATACTAGAAGGTTCCATTTTAGTAGTATTAATTTTCAAAATTTATTATAAAATAATAATTTTTACATTTGCATCAAAACATTATCCTAGATCTTATGCTATAATTCTAAAATCTATTCAATGGAAGGATATCTCCATACTAGAAGAATAAATTCTAAAAGGTACAACAAAGTCATAACCACCAAAATAGGCCTATGTAAACAACTACCTAAATTATTTACTTCAAACTTACAAAGCACTTATCTATAAAATGCAAACTACAACACCATAGTGCCTTAGCCAATCTATATAAACCCTACAACACCTTTATCCCTAACTTTATTCACTATATCTACCATAACCAAAAACATTAGAAGTGAATTACATGTTTTGGAAAAAGATTTCCAAGTTGATAAAACTTATTTACATAATAAATTTTATGCACCTTATGATAAAGGAAAAAGATTATGGTTTTTCAAAAATTTTTTACATGATTACCAAAAAAATTCAAACTTGTTTTATGATTTCATTTATAAGTTAAAATTACATATTTTGTTTTTTGATTGGTTTAAAATTTACGCATTTTAAAACAATATCTCATATCTTGTTAAAAAATCTACAAATCCTATTATTACTTAGAGTAAGGCCAAGGAATAGGTAGTTAATGACAAAATTATAAAGACAAAACATCCCCCCTAAAGATAAGTTAAAATAACTCATCAGCAAAATACTATAGAACTAACTCCTTACAAAATCTTGTAAGAAAATAATAACCCTAAAAAATTTCCAAAATGATAATCTAATAAAATAATTATACAAATATTCATTTTCATTCCATAGGAATACAAGTAAATAGAATAGGAAAACAACAAATCTAGTACTAAACTTTGACTTTCACTTCAACGACCTTTCTAGCCATAAAACCAAGAAAAATTCTCTCTTTAAACCATATCAAGTCTCAAAATCATTCCAAAATAAATTAAGGCAAACTTATTTAAACCAAACCCTAAGAGTTTACCTTGCTAATTTAAACCTTTTCTCTTCCAAAATGAACATAAAAAATCTCAACACCTTAGGATAAACCTCAAAAACAAAAACCTTAAAGAAGAACAACTTTAGGTAAACTATATGTTTTGGCCCAAATCTATATCTAGACATATAGCTTTAGACTTAAATATGAAAAACAAACCCAACACCCTTATTAATACAAATTTAATGCCTCTTTTATTTATGAATTGGATATGAATGACATGTTTGAGTCTAATATACTTAGTCTCTTACAACAGATAACTATGACTACAAATGCCTACAAAACATAATACCAAACCTTTGATAAAGCTATTGTTGGACATCATATAGTAGGATTTTCAAGATAGTTAAAAGTATGATGAGATTACCATCTTAAAAATTCATAACAAGCACAAATTTTAGAATCTATCAAAACCATTGATGATGAGGTTCCTATTCTTAACATAGTAGATACCTTATAAAAGATGTTGTGGTACATCAGTCTCATCCTCACAATTACTCTACATTTTATAAGAGTCCTTTTTACCTTAAGAATAAAAATGTTAAATTACTCGGTAACCTTAAGTGTAGAAAACTTAGTGATTTTGAAAACTACAAAATCATTTTCCTCCTATAATTATGCTTAAGAAAAAGTCAAACTAACCCTTTTGCAAAGAAAATTTTCTCATCGACCTTCCAACTCTCTTGGAAGAAAGAGTTAAAACCACTTTAATAACCACTTATGGAAACCTTATTCCCTATGATTAGTTAATATATGGAGAATTAATCAATTTTACTCAGAAATAAGGTTTCAAAATCCATTAGGACATTAAAATTCAAAAACACCTCAATTGGAAAATGAAACAATTTCATTTTAAGATAAAAACTTTCTACCAGCAGTTTAACTTTAGTTTTTCAAAATTTAGAGATTTTAATAAAGAAAACCAAAAAAACCCTTAATTAGTTACAAAAAAAAACCCTATAGAACATATAAAACTTCCATAATAAACAAACAACCTTACCATAGCAAACCAAAAAGGTCCTAACCAAAAACAGCTAATAAAAACCCTTTTATCAGTAAGCCACAACCAAAAGATATTACCTATTACCTATATGGAAAGAAATGTCACATCTCCAAATATTGTAAAGTCATTGATAGAATACAAGAATTAAAACTAGAAAAAGAAACTTTTGCCTATAAGAGCCCTTCTTTTATAAACTTTTGAATCTAAATTTAACCCTTTTGAATCATTTGATATTAAACCTTTACAAATAAATGAACTCTAGACCATTACTACTGATACCAAAATAAAAATAAAATAGATCAATATGTTGAACAAAGGACATAAATTTATTCTTAAAGTTATTAAGAATATTTTTGATTCTATTATACAAAAAAAAATTATCTAAAAAAGTTTCTTAACTAGTAAACCTTATTATGACCTCGCTTAAATATTAGCCAAACATTCCACCAAAAAATCCATCCTTACTATATAAGACCTCCAAATAGAAATCAAAATTATCAAAACAAAACTCAAAGAACTTAAACAAAAATAATAGAAAGATGAAGAAATTATCCAACTCCTTGCAAAACATTGAGAAAACCAACCAATAAAAGATAAATAAGAACTTGAACATAAGTTAGAACTATACTCACAATAACTTCAAAACATACAAAAACCTTCTTAAGATTTTCTTTTTACCCTTAAATAGGTTGCCTTTAGAAAGTACTTAATCAAGGTTATCCTTTTTTGTTTTTTTAATGATTTCAAACTTGATACTATAACCTTATTTGATGTAGAAGCAAACTTGAATTATGTCAAACAAGGTATAGTACTTCAAAAATTTCAAGAAACTACAAATGAAAGGCTCACAACAACCAATAATTCAAAAATGCATACCAATAAAACTTTTGCTTTTGTTCAAAATCAGAATTTTCAAATTAAAATCTGTTATTCCCACAACCTTGTATGGGTTGTAATTATTGTCAACTAGGTTTAAGTGTGCAAGAAAGTAAAGCCACATGGAAGGGTAAGAAGGTAAATCCATATGAAAGGGCAAGAACGTAAATTCACCACGTAAGCCCTATTAGGGGTTCATAGAGTAGAGTATATAATGGTATTGGAAGACAAAGAATAGGGTATTAGCAATATTGAGCATTCAGCAAAACCTAGACAAAACCAACAGGCCAAAGAAGAGCCACCACCAGCCGAAGGACAAAACCAGCAATGACAGAACGTCAGAGAAGAGAGAGAGAACCGTCGAAAAGGGATCGTCGGCAAAAAAGAGAGAGAAACTTATGCGTGACACAGATCACCGGCACACCACCGGTCGGCGAGGGAACGACACAGCAAGAGAGAGAAACAGGTAAGATGAGACCAGATCAAGAACCAAGGAGACCAGATCTGAGCTAGAACGGGTAAGATGATACCATATCGAGATAGAGAAATAGAAGATCAAAAAAACAGAGAAACAGGTCAATGGGAGAGAAAACTGGGTATGGCTAGATAGGGCTGGATGGCAGGACGAAGAAAAGCAAACCATCAACAGAAAAGGGAGGAAATCTAGATAAGTAGGTGAATGAAAAGAGAAATCCGATGAAGAGAGAGAAATTTGGTGGGAAGAGAGAGAAATCCAGTTGGACAGCAAGAGAGAAAGAAATGGATAGGAGATCAGTAAAACAGTAAAGCTGTGAGAAAAGGAGATGGGGAGACAGTGAGACGGTGAAAGCAGGTGTTGTGTGAAACAACGTAAAAAAGGAATTCGGCGAAGCATTGAAAGAATTCAACGTATTTCCAGACTTCTTCAAGAGAGGTTAGAAAGTGTTGCGGTCAACTTCTAAGTGGTAGTGGAGCAGCCTTTCAATTCAACAGAGGCAAGACAAGTTAGAAGGAGGGTAAACACAGTAAGTGACACTCTTTGTATTGTACTTGCTTAGTAATTGTAATAGCAAAAGGAGTAGAGAATTAAAGACATCCATTATAACCGTGGATGTACGTCACGTTGACAAAACCACATAAATCACATATGTCCTTAATTTGCTTTACGTTCTATGTTTTGAATTGAGTTGTGAACATAGTTAAAGTATCAGTTAACCCATAACCTAACGAAGACCTAAACAAAAACATCCGTATTATCTATTAAGCAAGGTGTCTGAAAGGTGACTTTGGGAACTATTGTGATTAGTAAGTAGCAATAGATCTACCTTAGTCAAGTTTGAGAAAGAGTTTGCTTTTAAGAAGAGGTTAAAGTTGTTCACTTACTTGTGAATTGCAAACTGTGGTGATACTGATTCACCCCCTTCTCAGTATCACAAACTAGTAGATCTTAAGGAGAAGTCGGGAACTTCAAAATCTTTTTTATCCTAGTAAAAAATATGCACTATATTATAATACTAAAAAGACCTTTTATAAGTTTATTAGCCTCATATATTCTTTTATTATGATAGCATTATTTTCAAAACCAAATCCTAAAAGCTTATTTTTCCATTTATTGAAAATTCCTATATAAAGGATCTTAATATCATAAAAGTTAATTTTGCTTATTAAAATAAGATTGATACTCTGATTTCATTGAAAGAAAAACACCTTTCTTGTTTACAAAATGAAGTTTATTTTTACTAAATCCAATAACAGTTACAAGAAATGATAAAAAAAATCTCCCTTTTAAAAAAATGTTTTCAAAATGAACTTTGCTCAAATCTCTTAAATGCATTTTGGAATTAAAAAAAAAACAACATATTGTTGACCTCCTTTATGAACTAGACTTTGATGAAAAATAAATCTTTACAAAAGCTAGAACCATTCAAATGAACCAAGAACTAGAAAAATGTGTAGGCTAGAAATTTAAGACTTTGAATCAAAGGGATTAATTTCCAAATCTAGGTCTTCTTCATCTTGTGTAGCTTTTTATGTTAATAAAAAGTTTAAGAAAGAACGTAGTATACTTAGACTAGTTATAAATTACAAACCCCTCAACAAACCTAAAAAAATGGATTAGCAATTCCCATTCCAAATAAAAGAGATTCATTACAAAAGCTCTCTTTTGCTTTTATTTTTTCAAATTTTGATATGAAATTAGAATTTTGGCAAATTCATATTCATCCAAAAGATCATTACAAAGCTACTTTTACTATTCCTTTAGGTAATATGAATCAAATTTAATGCCCTTTGCTCAAATCTCTCGAATGCATTTTGGAATAAAAAAACAACACATTGTTGACCTCCCTTATGAACTACACTTTGATGAAAAGTAAGTCTTTACAAAAACTAGACCTATTCAAATGAACCAAGAACTAGAAAATTGTGTAGACTAGAAATTTAAGACTTTTAATCAAAAGGATTAGTTTCCAAATCTAGGTCTTCTTCATCTTGTGTTGCTTTTTATGTTAACAAAAAATCTAAGAAAGAACATAGTATACTTAGACTAGTAATAAATTACAAACCCCTCAACAAACCTAAAAAATGGATTAGGTGCCTTATTCCAAAAAAAGAAAAAACAGAGATTTATTACAAAAGCTCTATTTTGCTTTTCTTTTTTCAAATCATGACATGAAATTAGAATTTTGGAAAATTCATATTCATCCAAAAGATCATTACAAAGCTACTTTTACTATTCCTTATAGGTAATATGAATCAAATTTAATGCCCTTTGGTTTAAAAAATACTCCTTCAAATTTTCAAAATATTATAAATAACACATTTTAACCTTTGAAGTTCCTGACTTCTCCCTAAGATCTACTAATTTGTAATATTGAGAGGGGGGTGAATCAATATCACTACAATTCACAATTTGCAGGTAAGTGAACAACTGTAACCTTTTCTTAAAAGCAAACTCTTTCTTAGATTCAACTAAGATAGATCTATTGCTACCTACTAATCACAATAGTCCCCAAAGTCACCTTTCAAACACCTTGCCTAATAGACAATACAGATGTTCTTATTTAGGTCTTCATTAGGTTATGGGTTGGTTGATACTTTGTTCACAACTCAATTCAACACACAAAATGTAAAGCAAATTAAGGACACATGAGATTTACGTGGTTTTGTCAACGTGGCGTACATCCACAGTTACATCCACAGTGATAGGAACTCTCCCTTACTGAGACTATCCACTATACTTGAGAATTCCAGTTAATGGATGTCTTAATCCTCTGCTCCTTTCAATATTGCAATTACTAAGCAAGTACAATACCAAGAGTATCACTTATTGTGTCTACCCTTCTTCTAACTTGTCTTGCCTCTGTTGAATTAAAAGGCTACTCCACTACCACTTAGAAGTTCACCGCAATGCTTTCTAACCTCTCTTGAAGAAATCTAGAAATACGTTGAATTCTTTCAATGCTTCACCTAATTTCTTCTATACGTTGTCTCACACAACTCTTGCTTTCACTGTCTCATTGTCTCCCCATCTCCTTGTCTTACGACTAGCCTCACGTTTCTGGTTTGCCGTTCCACGTCTCACAACTTACCTGTCCGTTTCTCTCTCTCTTATTGTCCAACCGAATTTCTCTCTCTTACCACCGGATTTCTCTCTCTTACCACTAGATTTCTCTCTCTTATCGTCCTCTATTCGGCCGACGATCTCTCTCTCTTTGTCCACCCCTCTTTTGTCGTTCCAACTTTTCTCTCCTTTTCCCCTATTTGGTCGTGTTTTCTCTATCCTTCCCGTCGACTCCTCTAGTCTGGCTGTCTCTCTTATGTTTTGGCTTACCACCCCTGTTCTTCTAACGATGGCTTCTCTCTTTTCTTTAGGTGTATTTTAGGCGTATCAATGGTGTCCGATTTTCTCCCCACAGCCTTGTATGGGTTGTAATTGTTGTCAACTAGGTTTAAGTGTGCCAAAAAGTAAAGTCACATGGAAGGGCAAGAAGGTAAAAGCCATATGGAGGGACAAGAACATAAAAGCCACATAGAAGAGCAAGACAGTAAATTTGCCGCCAGTAAGCCCTATTAGGGTTTCATGGAAGAAAGTATATAAAGGCCTTGGAAGACAAAACTAGGGTAAGGCCAACACAATTGCATACACGACAAGAAGAGAGGGTGAATGACATAAACACAAAAAGTGAGTTCGAAAAACACAAGAGAAATTGTTCAACCAAGGAGGTCAGCAATTGAGCAAAAACGACAAAACCTAAAGCAAAACCATTCGACAAACAAGAAGAGGGAGCAATCGGCCAACCAAAGAGAAGAGACGTCTAAGCAAGGAGACAACCAACCAAACATAAAGAAGAGACATCCAACAAAGGAGACAACAGACCAAACACAAAGGAGAAACTATCCAAGCAAGGAGGCAATTGGCCAAACAAGGTAAGCATCCATACAACCTTACACGGCAACGGACAACCAAAGACAAAGGGGTGGACAGCCAGGCAAGGAGGAGAACGGCCAAGGCAAGGTGAACGGCAATGAGGAGAAGACACAACTGGACAGTAACCAAAGGTGAACAAAAAACCTAGTATGATCGGCAAAAAGAGTATACATGGTAAAAAATAGGTACTAGTTGGCCAAAGAGACAAAGCAAAGCAAGAGGAGTCATGCAAAACCTAGAGCAACCGTCCAAAGCCAAAGAGGAAAACTAGCCAAAGAGAGAAAAACAAGGGAGGAACGACTAGACAGCAAGACCACCATTGGCTAAAAGAAAGTGGACGTCCAAGCAACTTACATGATAAATAGGTGTGGACAGCAAGGAGGAGAACAGCCAACCAAGAGTGGACAGCCAAAGCAAGGTGGACGACTAGGAGACAGCATGGTAAGGAGACAACACATGACAAAAGGAGATAACACCAAGGGATACCTTGGACAGCAAGAGAAAACGTGGGATGGCTTGAGAAAACCATGTGACTCATGTAAGAGAGAAGATAGCACACCTTCAGTAAGGGAAGAGAGGAGAAATTGTGAAAGAGAAGACCACCGGGAGAGCAAACCAAGCTATTCGGAGGTGTGAAACGGACAAGTGAAAACCAGAAACAGTGGTAAGGCATGTGACTAGCAAGGCGTGCAAACCAAAAATGTACGTGAAACGTGAAATGCCAAACTAGAAGCGTGCGTGAGGTGTGTGAGCAGCAAAGGGTGCAAAACAGAAACATGCGTGAGACGTGTAACACCAAACCAGAAACGTACGGCAGGTCGTGAGATATGGAATAGGAGACAGGTGAGACCATGAGACAGTGAAAGCGAGAGCTATGTGAGACAACCTAGAGAATGAATTCGGTGAAGCATCGAAAAGAACTCAACATATTTCTAGATTTCTTCAAGAGAGGTTAGAGTGCATTGCGGTGAACTTCTAAGAGGCAGTGGAGCAGCCTTTCAATTCAACAGAGGCATGACAAGTTGGAAGAAGGGTAGACACAGTAAGTGACACTCTTTATATTGTACTTAGTAATTGCAATAGTGAAAGGAGCAGAGGATTAAGATATCCATTGTAACTGAAATTCTCAAGTATAATGGATAGTCTCGATAAGGGAGAGTCCCTTCCACCATAGATGTACTTCACGTTGACAGAACCACGTAAATCTCGTGTGTCCTTAATTTTTTTTACGTTCTGTGTTTTGAATTGAGTTGTAAACACAGCTAAAGTATCAACCAACCCATAACCTAACGAAGACCTAAACAAGAACATCTAAATTATCTATTAGGAAAGGTGTCTAACAGGTGACTTTGGGGACTATTGTGATTAGTAGGTACCAATAGATCTACCTTAGTCGAGTCTAAGAAAAATTTTACTTTTAAGAAGAGGTTGAAGTTGTTCACTTACCTGCGAATTGTGAATTGTGGTGATACTAATTCACCTCCCCTCTCAATATCACAAACTAGTAGATCTTAGGGAGAAGTCAAGAACTTCAATTAGTATCAAAGCACAGGTTCACCAGTTTAAAGCTTAACAACTTGGTGTACTAGTTTAAAGGGTTTCAAAAGTTTTAACTTATTTAGCATACTGAGAAATGGATGTCGGTACTAGCACCAGTACTACTTACAACAAAAAGGTTCCAATCTTCATAAAACCAACTACCATATATGGAGAGCGAGAATGCAGGTGGTATTTGCAACCATGGGCGTGAATGTGGTGAAATCCGTACATAAGGGTTTTGTGGCTCTAGAAGAAGGTAAAGATCCAACTCCAGAGGAATTGAGGTAGTTTGAGATAAATGGGAAGGCCTCAAACATCATCATTTTAGCATTGACAGATGCTGAGTATGCTAAAGTTATGGACTGCAAATCTGCTAAGGAGATATGGGACAAACTACAAAAAATATATGAAGCTGATGGAAAAATAAAGGAGGCCAAGCTTCAAGTGTTTAAGGAGAGATATGAATCTCTCGTAATGCAGAAAAATGAGACAGTCCAAGAGTTCTTCACCAGGGTTATTAATGTTGTAAACGATCTTAGAAGTCATGGGAAGAACAAGGACTCATCCATTATGAAGAAAATTCTGAGAATTTTGCCTAAGAGGTTTACCTCAAAGGTGGTAGCCATAAAGGAGTGTAGAGATCTCAATTCTATATCTCTGTATGATCTCTAGTTTCAATCTCATTGCATATAAGATGAGAATAAAATCAACTAAGAGCTCCTCAATGTCAAAGGTATCAAAAAAGGCAGCTTTCAAAGCTATGAAACACTTAAAGATAAAAAAAAGAGGAAGAATCATTCAGTGAGGATGATGATGATAATAAGGAAGAAAGTGAAGGTGAAGTGTTGGCATACTTCACAAGGAAGTTCCAAAAGGGGTCTAAGAAGGGAAAATGACAGTTGTCCTTGAGATGTTATTGGTGTGGGCAGACTGGACACTTTGCTTCTCAGTGCAAAGTGAAACATGATGATGAAGATGAGGATGGTGATGATAAGTAGAATTTGAAATGGAGAAGACCATCATTCAAATCAAAGAAGTCTAACAAGAAGACTACTAACCCACAAAAGAATAAAAGAGGCTTATTCAAGAGTTATGTGAGTTAGACAAAAGAAGTTGATAAGGAAGAAGATGAAGACTCATCAGATGAGCATGCCTTTATGGCATCAACTTAAGGTGGTAGCTCAACCTCTAAAGAGGAAAAGGAGATTAATAAAGAAGAGCCAAATCTTGAAGTTGAGCTGGATGCAACTTCAAAGAAGATAATCAGAAGGGGCAGGACCATAAGAAGGTTGGAGGCCTATATAAAACAAGTTAAGCAAAGTCTAAGGAAGCTAAAAATCAAAAAGATGAAATAAGGGCTAAGCATATTGACTTGAAGAGAATATTTTAGGAATATATCAAAATATATGAAGACCTTACAGTAAAGCTTGGCTCAAGGGCTTCAAAAATTGAAGAAATGGAGAAAGAGTTGTTGAAACTTCAACAATAACTCAAAGGTAGCAAAAAGAACTTGCAGAAGCTTGAAATGATAGGAGAGATAAGTTCTACAAAAGGAGAGAAGAATGTAGAGAAAGTGCAGCAATCTGAGGATGCATTGGCTAAAGAAAATAAGAATGTGCCACAGAAGTTGAAAAAAAAGGTTATGACTCAAAAGAAAATAGCTAAGAATAAAGAAGATCTTAAGAAGCAACCTAGGGTGGCAAACACGAAGGAAGAAAAGAAAGTCAACCAACAGAGGGCACATGCCTGAACAAAAGAAGGAGAAAAAGGTGACTGAAATAAAAGTCACACAAGCAAAGAAGGCAGCTACTTTGCCTACACAGCAAGTGATGAACAGAAGAAGACAAGTTGTGATCAAACCAAAGAAAAGGCAATTTCAAGGTCATTGCCTTTATTGTGGAGTATGGGGTTATAAGGCGAGTAACTGCTAGTGGAGAAGGCTAGTATATGTCTCCAACTTGAGAAGATACAATGTTATATACAGGGGGAAACAATACAAAACTCAGAGGAGAACATCTGTCATAAGTTCTTGCATATACTGTAAAAGGCAAAGACACATTAACGAGGATTGTTGGTGAAAGCCCAAACCAGTAGCTTCAAAGAACAAGTTTGCTATATTGGCAGACTTGGAACAGTGTGAAAGGTGCGGGCAAGATGGCCATAATGTCAAGAGATGCATAACACTTCTCCTTCAGCAAGAAAAGGCATTCAATGGCACAATAAAAACAAGCAGTGCAGTTAAAGCTGAGAAAAAGGAGAAAGCTATCTTTTAACCAGTTCAAAAGAAAGAATATAAAGTTAAAAGGGAGGTGGCTAATATAGCTAAAATTGCACTAAAGGCTGACTACAAGGATAAGTAGTAGATCCTTGATAGTGGATGCACTTCACATATGACAGGAGATAAGAGTAAATTGTCAAAGCTAAACAAGTCAAGAGAAGGCAGAGTCAAGTTTGGCAATGATGATTTACTCAACATCAATGGTCAAGAGTCAATAAACATTAGAAGAGGAAAGCTAAAATATGTTCTACACATTGAAGGACTCAGATATAATCTAGCATCTGTCAGCAAACTATGCAACGACAACCACAAAGTGATATTCACAAAAACAGGTTGCTAAGTAAAAAGTAAATAAGGCAATACTGTTGCAACTGGGAAGAAAACAGCTGGAAATTTGTATGTAATTGATGAAGAAAGAGATCCTCTTACAACTAAGACTGTGCAAGAAAGAAAGTCGAAGAAAATGTGGACCAGTGCTCATCAAGAAAATCAGATCATAGGTGACCCATCAGCAGGAGTTACAACAAGAAGAAGAATTGTAAGAGCTACTGTGTTACTCTCACAAGTTGAACCTAAATCTATTGAAGAGGTTACACAAGATCTAACTAAATCGCTGTCCATAGAGCTATTTGAAAAACACATAATGAGTTTGTCTATGCGAATGCCTACTCAAGCCTAAAGTTTAGTTGAATCCTCCATCTCTACTTTGTGAGCATTTCAGATTTGTAATTGGTTGGCAAAGGAAGAGAGAAGCAACAGTGTAGGAGGAGCTGTTAAGAAAGGGGGAGTGCATATTTAGGGGGAGTTAAAATTGTTGTATAGTGGCTTTTGTTATGAGTGTTGCCAACAATTACAAAGGAGGAGATTGTTATTCCCATAGCCTTGTATAGGTTGTAATTGTTGTCAACTAGGTTTAAGTGTGCAAGAAAGTGAAGCCACATGGATGGGCAAGAAGATAAAAGCCATATGGAGGGGCAAAAAGATAAAAGCCACATAGAAAGGCAAGACAGTAAATTCGCTGCAAGTAACCCCTATTAGGGTTTTATGGAAGAGAGTATATAAAGGCCTTAGAAGACAAAACTAGGGTAAGGCCAACACAATTACATACATGGCAAGAAGAGAGGGTGAACGGCATAAACACAAAGAGTGAGTTTGGAAAACACAAGAGAAACTGTTCAACCAAGAAAGTTGGCAATTGAGCAAAAACGGAAAAACCTAAAGCAAAACCATTCAGCAAACAATAAGAGGGAGCTATCCGCCGACCAAAGAGAAGAGATGTCCAAGCAAGGAGACAACCAGCCAGACACAAAGAAAAGACGTCCAAGCAAGGATACAACTGGCCAAACACAAAAGAGAAACTGTCCAATCAAAAAGGCAATTGGCCAAACAAGGTGAGCGTCCATACAACCCTACACGGCAAAGCACAACCAAGGACAAAAGGGTGGACGACCAGGCAAGGAGGAGAACGGCCAAGGCAAGGTGAATGCCAATAAGGAGAAGACACAGCTAGACAACAACCAAAGGTGAACAAAAAACCTAGTGTGACCGGCCAAAAGAGTATACACGGCAAAAAACAAGTGCTGATCAGCCAAAGAGACAAATCAAAGCAAAAGGAGTCAGCCAAAACCTAGAGCAACCGTCCAAAGTCAAGGAGGAAAACTGTCCAAAGAGAGGAAAACCTAGTGTGTGACCAGCCAAAGAGAGAAAAACAAGGGAGGAACGGCTAGATAGTAAATGCTGGACAACAAGACCACTACCAGCTGAAGGAAAGAGGACGTCTAACCAACCTACATGGCCAAGTAAAAAGGTGAATAGCCAAATAGGTGTAGACAGCAATGAGGAGAACGACTAACCAATAGTGGATAGCCAAAGCAAGGTGGACGACTAAGGGATAGCACAGTAAGGAGACAACACACGACAAAAGGAGATAACACCAAGGGATACCTTGGACAACAAGAGAAACCGTGTGACGACTGGAGAAAACCATGTGACTCATGTAAGAGAGAAGATAGCACACTGTCCACAAGGGAAGAGAGAAGAAACCGTGAAAAAGGAGACCACTGGGAGAGCAAACCAAGCTGTCTGGAGGTATGAAACAGATAAGTGCAAACCAGAAACGGTGGTAAGGCGTGTGACCAGCAAGGCGTGCAAGCCAGAAAAGTATGTGAGATGTGAAAAGCCAAACTAGAAGCATACGTGAGGTGTGTGACTAGCAAAGGGTGCAAACCAAAAACATGCGTGAGACGTGTAATGCCAAACCAAAAACCTAAGGCAGGCCGTGAGACATGGAATAAAAGACGGGTGAAATCATGAAACGGTGAAAGCAAGGGCAGTGTGAGACAACCTAGAGAAGGAATTCGGCGAAGCATCGGAAAGAACTCAACGTATTTCTAGATTTCTTCAAGAGATGTTAGAGAGCGTTGCAGTGAACTTCTAAGCAATAGTAGAGCAGCTTTCAATTCAACAGAGGCAAGACAAACTAGAAGAAGGGTAGACACAATAAATGACACTCTTTGTATTGTAATTGCTTAGTAATTGCAATAGTGAAAGAAGCAGAGGATTAAGACATCCATTGTAATTGGAATTCTTAAGTATAGTGGATAGTCTCAATAAGGGAGAGTCCCTACCACCGTAGATGTACATCACATTGACAGAACCACATAAATCTCGTGTGTCCTTAATTTACTTTACATTCTATGTTTTGAATTAAGTTGTAAATACAGTTAAAGTATCAGTCAACCCACAACCTAACAAAGACCTAAATAAGAACATTTGAATTGTCTATTAAGCAAGGTATCTGAAAGGTGACTCTGGGGACTATTATAATTAGTAGGTAGCAATAGATCTACCTTAGTCGAGTCTGAGAAAGAGTTCGCTTTTAAGAAGAGGTTGAAGTTGTTCATTTACCTGCGAATTGTGAATTGTGGTGATACTAATTCACCCCCTTCTTAATCACAAACTAGTAGATCCTAGGGAGAAGTCAGGAACTTCAGTCTAGATAAAAGAAGAATATTACAAAATAAAGCAATAACTACTACATAATAAAATGACGTCATCCTAAACTATATCTGAATTAAGTGAACAAATTATTGATCTCTAAAACAACAATAAAGATGATTGCTTTGATATCATTTTCCTTATAGAATTGAAAGAAATAATAATAAAAAGAGAGAGAGAGAGAATGCTTACCAGCTTTACAAAAGGATAATATTACTTTCAACATGAAATGACAAAATGTTTTTCAAAGCATGCTACCTTCAAAGACAAATAAAATTACTTTCAATGCTTGGAAAACTTTGCATCATTACAAGACCACTCAACTCTTAAATTCCACTCAATATCATTAATCTTTCTCCATTGACTATAAAAGAGACAAAAATCTCAAGAAGAGGCAAAGGCTTTAGCAAGAAGAAAAATACCCACTCCCTCACCCCTCTCTCAAAATCACCCTCTGATCTTTCTCTCAAACTCTCTCTTTATATCTTGAACCCTATATTTTCATCTCAAATTCTATAAGTATATACAAATTTTATCCTTAATACACACACAAACATGTGCATGCACGCGCATACACAAACATATATACACTAAAATTATAATAATCTACTAAAAAAAGTTTTAAAATTAAGTAAATTTAGTTATATAATCAAAATTGATGATGTAGTATAAGGAGAATAACTAATGATTCTTATAGTTTCAACAATTTATATTTACACTAGGTTTTGGCTCCCACATTACGCAAGTTCTAAGAAACGTTAAAATAAAAATTTTAAAGTTATATTTCTAATAATTATTAATTAAACTAATTGGATTTTAATTTAGATTCAAAAATAATTAAGTAAAATTAAAATTAATTTGATTATTAATCATGATTAATATAATAATTAATATATATGTGTTCAATTTTAGCCTTGTCTTAAAAGGATTGAATAAAATAAAAATTAATTAATTGACTGAGAGGTAAAATAAATTTCATCATAGCACATTGATCATAACTAAATTCATAATCCAAACTTTGATTAATAATATTAATCTAATCAATTATATGCACCAACTTTAAAGAAAATGATTAAATAAAAAAATAATATTTGAAATTAAATAATTTGGTTGAAAGCAAGCAAAAAAAAATAACATAAATAAAAAATACTTGATTTTATAGTATAAAAAACAAAAATCAATGTATATTAAAATTTAATTCTATTAAAATACTGAGGAATACAATAACTTAACTATTAAATTGATGTTAGATGTTACAAATCATGAGAGTTTATTAAAAGAATTTAAAATTAAATAAAAATTATTGTGTGGGCATTTTTACTCAAAAAATTATTTAAAATTATTAACTTTTTTTTCAATTTCAGTGCTAGGTATAATATAATAAAGCACACATAATTACATAATTTAATGAATTTTATTTTTGAATTTATTATTTAAAAAATAATTTTGCATTATTTTAGCCCTAGGAAAAATACATGGAAAAGTAATTTTTTTTTATTTTATTTAAAAAATTTTAATCTTTGAGACCATAGGAATGAAGTTCTGATTATAGTGTTCGGCCGCACACAACCAGATATGTCGGCCACTTGAGTCCAGTGGGCTGAAACTTGGTGCATCTATGAGCCACTAGTTTACAATAATTAATAGTTTGCTTAATTAATGAATGAATAGTACATTGCCGACAGTCAAAGACATCGGTCAACAGAGGCGAGCAAAATTTCTCCTCATTATAATTATCAGAAATTCTTTTTTTTTTTTCAAAAAAAAAATTGTGCAAGACCCCTTGTGGTTAGAAGGTATTTATTATAAGTTAGATTAAACTTATTTTTGTTTGATCAAATACAGATTGTCATGTAAGTACAGGTCCATTCACAATAAATTATTTTCTTACGGTTTGGACTTCATAGTTTTTTTTTTTTTTTTTAAATTCCAAGGTTTAAGTCTGCATGACGGACCAATAAAAAGAATTAAAATCTTACAAAACGAAATACACGCTTGTTTGAGGAAAAGAAAAAGAAGAAGAAGAAGAGCAAAGATTCCAAATTGCATTTTCTAATGCTATATTTAATAATACCCATTATAGGGATTTCTTGATATTTTTACACCAGAATTCAATTATACTGATTTCTCTGGATCGAATAAAAGTGTGCTATGCTTGTTTGGAAGCACAGCACGTACAGGATTAAAAAATATATATATATATATATATATATATATTATTGTAAAAGCCCTGCATGGAGGAGGGTAAGCCCACCCACACACAGACTCCCGTGGACTCTGAGCACACGCCTTGTCAAAGTCTGCATTGCATTTCTAGGGTCTCATTCCGTAGTTGATATCGACGGGCAAGCCTAGACACTGCATGTGAGCATTTATTTGACTGGTGGGCGGACGGCGGTTTCCCAGTTCAAACTAAGTCAATACCATGAAAGGACAGAGGTTTAAATAAAAAAATATAAAAAACAGAGAGAGGGAGATATTATAATGAATGGTATGTGCTACGATATTGCCATTTTATTAATTAATAACCACGCACGCACTAGTTTTATATATATATATATATATATAATTGCGAATTTTAGATGCCATAGTCCACCAAGTGCGAATGGGATAAAAAGATGCTAAAGAAAAGAAAAAAAGATAATAATAATAATAATAATAACAATATGGGAACTCTCAATTTGTGGTGGCATTGCGCCCCCCCCC
>JAHLGO010021101.1:4581186-4605618 GCA_020615895.1 Ceriops decandra | reverse complement strand
ATCCTCAGCCAGCCACTCCCTTGGTAACATTTGTCAGCCCAAATATCCTAATTGCAGCAAACTACCACCAAACATGTTCACATCCCTGCCTACCACCAAATGCCGTCCACCCCTTCAAAAATTCCATCTTAATAATAAGGGGGAAAAAAAAATAAAAATCAAACTTGAATAGCAAGCCACAAGTATCCAAGTGATGAGGGAAGAATTTCATCTCTGTTGAAATTGACAAAATTTGCCTATAATTTGTGCTTAACCATGTCCAAACAATGCCACTTCTATTCCCACCTCAATATTACTCGAATTTCTTTTGTCTAAAACAAGGGGTAGTCGCAGAAAACCTATAGACAAGAAAACACATCAGCTTCCCACCACCAAGCCAAAACAAGCTACTTTCCCTACAAACTGTCATCTGTTGTCCTCCAACCCTTTCCTCCTCACACTTGTGTGCCAAAGGTTTTCCTTTGATGGATTAAGGCAGGGTTATCTTTTTAAAAAGTCTCAAATTTTATATATTCTTTTAATTTGGTTTTAAAATTTTTAATATATATATATATATATATATTAAGACAGGACTTCATCTAATTGTTAGAGATTTGAATTAACAGAAATGGTACCAAAAATATTTAAAATATGTTTTTGATAATATATTCATGTGTATATTTTATTAAATTTTCTCCTTTTTTTACATTTAAAAAATAAATTTCATATTTGCTTCAAATTCATGAGAAAATTTTTGGGACTTTTATAGGAAAAATTTAGCAATATATGTACCAAGACATATTTTTATAATTTTACAGCATATTTTATAAAGATATTCACAACGTCATATTATATACTGAACAATCTGATTAATTTTTGTCAAAAAAAAAAAGAAGGAATTATATTGAATAAAAATAAGAGGTTGAAGACTTATTTAAATAAATTTAATAAAATCTAATTATAAAAATCCTCCAAAATTTAAGACTTCTTATAAGAGTTTCTCTCTTGAATAAAGGCATCCACATCTATGCTCCACAAATGTTTCCTAAAATTTTAGAGTAGCCGAAAAAAAATTTCCGTCAGAACACAATTCGGCAAACCCACATCTCGTCCACTCTCAAGGGTGGGGGGCGGCCCCCCCTGAGAATGGCAATCTGCGCAGCATACACAACCCAGTCCCTCAATTCAACATGCTCAATCTCGACACCAACAAAAACCCACTTGGGTTTGACCCAAAAACAGGTGGTATTGTATAGCACTAGCAAGAGGCGCAGCAGGAGAGGCAGGAGCAGGGTGATAACATGCGCAGCAGGGGGCTCAGGTACCGTGGTGATTGGTCTGGCAGCAGACTCAGGATGTGGGAAGAGTACCTTCATGAGGAGGTTGACAAGTGTGTTTGGAGGGGCAGCAGAGCCACCAAAAGGAGGCAACCCAGATTCAAACACACTCATAAGCGACACAACCACCGTCATATGCTTGGATGATTATCACTCGCTGGACAGGACAGGAAGGAAGGAGAAGGGAGTGACTGCTCTTGACCCAAGGGCCAACAACTTTGATCTCATGTATGAGCAAGTTAAGGCTCTTAAAGATGGGATTGCCGTGGATAAACCTATTTACAATCACGTTACTGGTCTCTTGGACCCTCCTGAGCTCATCAAGCCTCCCAAGATTCTTGTCATTGAAGGTCTGCACCCAATGTAAGTGAAATCTCTATAGCTGTTCATTTCATCCTTACCAACGCTTTTTTGTCTCTCTCTCTCTCTGTTTTTTTTTTTTTATGGCTCTAATTAATCGTGGAATTATCTCTTCGATTTACTTTTTTTTTTTTATTCTCTTTTTCTCCCCAACTCACAAAGGCGGAAACACTTTTGCCCTTGTTTTTTTTTTTTTTTTCTTGTTTTTTTCCAAATGACAAAAGATTCAACCGACACTGTTTTTTTTTTTCTTCTTCTTTTTCCATCGAACCGAAACAGGAGGCATGTCTTGGCTTCATTATTCTCTTTTGAAAAGCGTCACGCGTCGTCAATTATTTCCTTTTATTATTCAAGGGTTGTCGTGTAAGCATTGACACAAATGTGTACGGGGAGGGGCCAAAATAAGAAATACACGTTTTTTTCTTTTTTTTTTGTAAGCCTATATTTCGGTGGTTATTATTCTTATTCATATATATATATTTTTTTTATGAATATGAATATGCATAATTTTATATTATATCAATTTATTTATTTTCATCGAATCTTACCTCTTTTTTTTTTTTACGTATTTTAAATTAAATTAATATTTTGAATGAGTCAAATTAAGCCGTTGTCAAATCCATCAAGGGCCTGCGTCTCGCTTTGTGCCATTCCAACATCTCCTTGTGTTTACCCAATTCCCATTAAATTGTTTCCAGCTCATTCCTTTTACTAACCCTCCAAAGGAGATGAAGAGAAGAAAAAAATAAAAAAATAAAAACAAAGGCATGCCAACGCAAAATGAAAATTGCACGGACCACCAAAAAAAAAAATAAAAAAGAAAATTGCATTTAAAAAAAAAAACTACAAAAAGATGAAAAGAATCGAGTGAACTTCAAAATAAGTGAAATTGTTGTGTGTATATATATATATATATATATATATATTTGTCTTTCTATCACAATTGAATGGCTAAACAATTTTTAGTGGAATAATTTTCTGTGTGTATGGAGAGATAGAAACAGAGAAATTCCGGAGTGAGCCGGCGACATGACTCACAGAATAAGCATTTTTCGAAAATTTAAACTTTCTACCAAACAAAGAGAAAAAATACACCAGATATACACTAAGTATAACAAAGTGTGCATCAATTTTTATGAAATATATGCCCATATTTCAGCTTTTTTGTTGTTGTTGTTGTTGTTGTTAATTGCACATTTTGTTATGTTTTTATTTTTTGGTACATTTTAAAATTTATTTTTCGATTATCGGTCGCAAATTTTGTCATACTTTTTTACATCGTTTCTCTTTCTCGGAAAAACAGTTGCCTTCGTACGGCCCACACCATGCACGGTTTTTCCTTTTTGCATTTTGGTTCGCCGGAATTGACTTACATATTTTGTAAGAAAATGGGAGATATGGGAGTGGAACCTCACGCCTCAAAACTCCTCCAAGATCTTTGTTCCTACGTCTTAATTAAACTAACTGGGGCTGTTTTGTTATTGGACAACTTTGACGTATCATTAGTGTTGGTTGCTAAAAAATATGCAGGTATGATGGGCGCGTGAGGGACCTGCTGGACTTTAGCATTTACTTGGACATCAGCAATGAGGTTAAGTTTGCATGGAAAATTCAGGTAGCCCCTTCATGCAATTACTTCTTACGAACTTCTGCAAGTCAATCACTGTCATTTATTTTTTTTAACAATCTCGCATTACTCTAAATAATTGTAGAGAGACATGGCAGAACGAGGACACAGCCTTGAAAGCATTAAAAGTAGCATTGAAGCACGCAAGCCAGACTTTGATGCTTACATTGGTATGCTTCTGCTGGCTAGTCCCCCTCTAAGCTATCCAACTGGAAATATACATTTAGAATCTGAATTTTTGTGCCGTTTCTTAATTTGGCAAATAGAACTCGAAGTAAAGTTGAATGCCATCTCCAATCAACACATCACTGTGGCGTTTATCTGGCTGTTGCTTGCTTATTTAGGAAACAGACTTGTCTATTTTCTGCTTATTTTCACTTGTCCCGAGTGCAGATCCACAAAAGCAACATGCTGATGCTGTCATTGAAGTGCTACCAACCCAACTCATTCCAGACGACAATGAGGGGAAGATCTTAAGAGTTAGGCTGATAATGAAAGAAGGGGTCGAGTTCTTCAGCCCTGTTTACTTGTTTGACGAAGGCTCCACCATCTCATGGATACCGTGCGGTAGAAAGCTCACCTGCTCTTACCCAGGCATCAAGTTCTTCTATGGCCCCGACACCTATTTCGGTCACGAGGTATCCACTCAGATAGCTTCATCGTATGCTTCCTTTCATTCAATTTCACTAAACCTTATCGCAATACACGGTTCTGATTCCATCTTTCATAGATCCATATTCGGCAGAGATAGGCCGGTCTTCTAGTACTTTAGACATTGATCTGAATTAATGCCTTCTGCAGCTGTCTTGGTCTAAAAATAAAAGGATCATAAAGTCTAAGAATTTCTTTTTCTTTTTATTTTTACTTTTTTTGTTTTCTTGCCTTATCCTAGGTGTCTGCATTGGAAATGGATGGGCAATTCGATAGATTAGATGAGCTGATCTACGTTGAAAGCCATCTAAGCAACATCTCTACCAAATTCTATGGAGAAGTAACCCAACAAATGCTGAAGCATGCAGATTTTCCCGGCAGTAACAATGGAACCGGCCTCTTCCAAACAATCGTTGGATTGAAAATACGAGATCTCTTCGAGCAAATTATTGCCAGCAAGGCCAAGACCCCAGTAGAAGCCAGTAAAGCCTAATATACTTCATTTTATATTGAGAAATGAACTCTTTTTTTTTTTGAACTCATGCTTCGGTTGAGCGTTAGGCAACTCCCGATAAGAATGGGAGCACTCTGTATCTATTTGTTATGTAATTCTGTGGACATTTGTATGATGTAGAGAATCAAAAGCAGAGAGAATGCAATCCAGCTAAGAAGTCTCTCGTTGAAGATTGCAAAACTTCTTGCATCATCTTTACTTTCAGCCCAATACCAGTTGGTGTACCATCGACAAAACACGCTAACGAAGTGTGATGGGGTCGTACCTGTGCGTGCGTGCGTGCGTGTGATGGTCCTTTGTTAAAATTCTAAATGGTCAACACCTCAAAAGTACCTCAACAACAACATGTCCCTTGAGATTCGTGTAGTCCCTTCTACAAATGTTCCACTTGTAGCATCCTTTGGCGCCTCCCATTCATTCTTTCTTACCACATAATGCCTGATTTCCCTTGTGAGGTGGTCTACCTTTTGTTGAACCCAAGTTGAGGTGATCTACCCTTTGCCACGTGCGAAAGGCAAGCTTACCAATAGTTATGGGCAATGCCTTACCTTGTGGCGAGAAAGGCATTTGATCCTTTCAAAGTCTTGGTTGTTCCATGCCTTAGGAAAAATCAATGGCAAAGCTAAGCAGTTTAAAACTGATTTGGTGTACCTGTTGCTGCTCTTATTAGATCCCTCCTTTTGCCAAAACTTTGATATGGTTATGAGTATAATTAGAATTTAGACAGGGCTTTAGAGGTTTGGTGTTAGAGGTCCTACCTCTGCTTTTACTCAATTTTGGCTAGGTGACCCTGAGAAGAGGTGCAGAGCCAAACTGTGTTGATTATCAAAGAGATGGTAGTTACCTTTTTAAGGCTACATTCTTATATATTTTCTCCTTACGTTCCCAACATCAACATCTTCCTAGATATTGTACATGTATGTTGCCTTTTGGCTTATTACAACTAGTAGAATATTCCCATATTAATGAAGTTCGTTTTTATTCACTCTCTTCGTTGCTTGGTGCTTCTTTTCTTCTATCTACTTCTTGCTACCCCTAATTGTCAATTTGGTAAATTTCATTATTCTTTCGATGTTATGTACTAATTAAATTATACTCCACATGGATCCTCAAATATATTTGTTTTAAAGTTATTCACTTATATTTCATAAATTACCCTTTACTTATAGGTTCTTTCAAAGTAAATCTCTATGCATTTTATCTAACTTAGTCAAGTTATTTTTAGTTTTCTCGCATTCATTCTTATCTTATACTACTATTTCCAAATTCAATAATGATCGACATTTCCCAAACATCATAATTATTGTATATAAAAAATAAAATCATTCCTTAATTATAGGTAGTTGTTATGTTAGCCCTTTATTTCAATCATTAGACTGGCTATCGTATGACATTAGAAAATTGATGGGTGTTCTTTATAAATTACAGGGCTTCTGCCTTTCTTTTAATATAACTTTAAAGTTTTTTTCTCACTTTACCTATAATTGTTTTTTAAAATGGCCCTTTACATAGGATTTTCCTTGTGTTTTATTATGATATTTGAGATGGTTAATGCATTTTTTGCACCAAAAGTTATTCTCTCCCTCTATCTTGATAACAAGAATTGGAGTTTGGGAACAATTTTAGGATAAAAGATGCCTAGGTTGAACTCGTTATAAATTGCCAAACAACTTTAGGTATAAAAGAAAACTAAGCTAAGGCTTATGCCTTGTCTTATAAGGCTTTGATATAAACATCCCTGAGATTTATGTAGGGTTTACCCTTTAAGTGCCTTCAATAAATGACATTAGTTGAGAAAATGTCTTCTCCATAGCAAACAAGATCTATTCTTTTGAACATTAGTTCCAAGGTTAATGGGAGGTTATATAAGTCATCTAAAAAGTGTGCACTATCGCTAGACACTAGTAAGAGTTTTCCTTTTTAATCATGAAGACTTGTTTCTTGAGTGGGAAAATGAAATATTTATGCCTTTGCATAACTTTAAAGAAAAGAGAGGTGTAAGTTAAGAAAATGATGAAGTACATGTATTCAATCATTTTCTTTAATGTAATCAAAAGTAAGAAGAAATGATTGCACCCTGTAGATATTATCTTTTATAAATAAACAATATATTGATATTATGCTTGACTATTCTATCCTTATATTTCTAAGAACTTTAAATCTCAAGTTATAGTAAATATGTTATGTAGTACTATCTTATAGTGCATTTTTTAGCTTTACAATACCTATTATCCTTTTTTGTAGTTCAAATAAGATCTTTATTAGCTCTATTAGAAGGTTACATGTCCTTGTAGAGTCTACTCGAGTAATTTCTTCAAAAATTTTGTTGACTTCATTAAGAAGTTATTTAGGCTCGTAAGGTTTACTTGGGCAACTACGTTAGAAATTTTGTTAGCTCTGTAAACTTTATTAGATCCTTTATTTGCTCTATTGGGAAATTGCCTATTTTGGCAATTTCATTTTAGCCTTTGTCCATATTAGTCCTATTAGTACAACTTTTTCAAAGAATTTATTTGTTTAATTGGGAGGTTGCCTAGGGTCTTAAGGCCTACTTAGGCAACTTCTTATATGTCTTGGGACCTCCTGGGCAAATTCATCAAAGTATTCATTCACTTTGTTAGGTAGTTTGTAGGCTCTTAGGGCTTATTTAAAACTTTGTTAGAGTCCTCATTTATTTTATCAGGAAAATTCTTAGGCTTTTGGAGCCTATTTAGGCAACTTTGTCATCTTTGTTGGAACATTAATTAGGCTATTAGGGCTTAATTAGGTGATTTCATTAAAGCTTTTACTACCTTTGTTGGAAAATGACTTAGGTTTATAAGGCCTAGTTAAGGTGCATCCAAACTTATTAGGACACATGCATGTTAATGGCCTTAGGAGAGGTATTTCTTAAATAACTTTAATTTTCTTTGAGTTTGCTTTAATGCTCCTAATTAGAGATTAAGAATTCTAAAAATCTTTTAAACTAATACTCAATGCCCCTAATTACCTTAATGCCCCTTAATTAATATGTGCTAACTATAACTCTTAGTTTTGGCTTAAGCTGGTTTGTTCTCCTTAGTACGCCATTCTTATCTAGGTGCTTTGGTCTTGCTTTAGGGTCTCATTGTTATTACTTTTTATTCAACTTATTTTATTAGTAGTTTGCATTATATTTATAAATATACTAATTAAGATGACCTTATTATGTTAAAGTTTTTATCTTATCTTTTAATGTTTAATATTATTTTATGGTGTACTCATAACCTTGATGATATTAATATTATTTTCTTTTTTCCTATCTTTTGAAAGGGGTTCTTAACTTTCTAGATTAATTTAAAATATCTTTTCATTTAATTTCCATCAAAATTTATAACCTTAAGTAGTGTAGTTGTTGCACCTTTACTGTTAAAGACAAGTGAAATCTACATTTCACCTACCATTTATTGGAACACATGGTCAAATCCATACTTGGCTTTAATCCGACCATATATAACATCTCCATATTAAATTGTTCCATAAAGTTATATAAGGGTTTATTAATGCATTGTCATATTACCTTAAGAGTCGTTATTATTTTTCTCTTTTTTTATTGGTTCTGAATAAACTTCCTAACTAGTCCAATTTTTAATTGAGAAGGGAAAAGTATAAAATACACTCACTACACATCATTTTTTAAAGTCAAGGCGAAGACTATGTGAACTATAGTGTTAAAGGCGTTATGAAGGATTATCTTTTGTCCAATCATAAATGTCTATAGTAAAAAACTTAAATATTTTCAAGACAAAATTGTCTTTGATCTTTATTGAGAGTAGGAGTTGAAAGTCACTTATTCACTCTTTAGGTAGAAACTAATGCATAAATTATATAATACTTATAGGCAATATAGGATGAGTAAGAAGTAATTCACATAAACACTATTCTATAGTATTAAGACTGAAGTTCCTGACTTCTCCTTAGGATCTACTAGTTTATGATACTGAGAGGAGGGTGAATCAATATCACTACAATTCACAATTCGTAGATAAGTGAACAACTTCAACCTCTTCTTAAAAGCAAACTCTTTTTCAGATTCGACTAAGGTGGATCTATTGTTACCTACTAATCACAATAGTCCCCAAAGTTACCTTTCAGACACCTTGCCTAATAAACAATTAGGATGTTATTGTTTAGGTCTTTGTTACGTTATGGGTTGGCTAATACTTTAGCTTTATTCACAACTCGATTCAAAATACAGAACGTAAAGTAAATTAAGGACACATGAGATTTACGTGGTTCCGTCAACGTGACGTGTATCCACGGTGGTAGGGACTCTCTCGTACCGAGACTATCCACTATACTTAAGAATTCTAATTACAATGGATGTCTTAATTCTCTGCTCCTTTCAATATTATAATTACTAAGTAAGTATAATACAAAAAGTGTCTTTCCAATAATGAAAGGTGTTATGGGAGTGAGCAAGTCTTCAAGGCGACGATCATACAGATCGTCAAAAGCTTGCAAACTCAAGTGACCTCTTTAGAAACCATTCTAGAGGAGATGCGCCAAGACATAGCCATGTGTAAGAGGGTTGTGGCTAGCGATGGTGGCTCAAAGGGAGCTCCTAAGGTGGAAGCTCCCAAGCCCAAGGAATTATCGGGTAAGAGGGATGCCCAAGAGGTGGAGAATTTCTTTTGGCAAATGGAGAGATACTTTGAGTGTATAAAGATGATAAACTAGCGACATAAGAGTGTCACTTATTGTGTCTACCCTTCTTTTAACTTGTCTTACCTCTATTGAATTGAAAGGCTTCTCCACTACAGCTTAGAAGTTCACCACAATGCTCTCTAACATCTCTTGAAAAAATCTAGAAATACGTTGAGTTCTTTCAATGCTTTGTCAAATTCCTTCTCTACATTGTTTCATAAAACTCCTACTTTCACCGTCTCATTGTCTCACCCGTCTCCTTGTCTCACGGCTCACTTCACATTTTTGGTTTACGGTTCCACGTCTCATGGCTTGCTTGTTCGTTACTCTCTCTCTCTTATTGTTCAGCCAGATTTCTCTCTCTTACCACCAGATTTCTCTCTCTTACTATCCAACCAGATCTCTTTCTCACCATCTAGTTGGATTTCCTTTGTTCTGTCGACGGTATCTCTCTCTTCGTCGACCCCTCTTTAGCAGTTCCAGATTTTCTCTCCTTTTCCCCTATTTAGCTGTGTTTTCGGTCTCCTTCTTGTCAATTGTTCTATTCTACCTGTGTCGGATTTTCTCTCCTTCCTTTGTTTTGCCTTCAGCTTACTTGTTTGGCCGAATAGGACTTTGCAGTTTCGCTCTTCACGTCTGCTGTCCAGTCATCTAGCTTTTTCAATTGTCTCCTCTTTCTTTCTCTCTCGATAGTTATTCTTCATTCAACCCAGCCATCGACTGTCTCCTCTTTCTCTCTCTTTCAATGGTTGATTTCTTTGTTACCGTCGGTATCTCTTCATTCAGCCCCCCAAATTTTCACTCTGCTGTTCTTTTTTTCTTCTCTCCTTCCCACTCGATTGTGTAGGGTTTACCATTGCCATTTGTTTTTACTTCCTTGCCCCTTCATGTAGTTTCAAATTACTCTCTTTCCATGTAGCTTCAAATTACTCTCTTGTCCCTTTATGTAGCTTTACTTTCTTGCCCTTCCATATGACTTTATTTACTTGTACACTTAAACCTAGTTGACAACAATTACAACCCATACAAAGTTGTGGGAATAACAATCTTCCCCTTTGTAATTGTTGGTAACACTCATAACAAAAGCTACTATGCAGCAGTTTCAACTCCCCCTAAATATGCCTTCCCCCTTTCTTAACAGCTCCCTCTGCACTATTGTTTCTCTCCCCTTTTGCCAACCAATTACAAATCTGAAAAACTCACAAAGTAGAGATGGAGGATTCACTTGAACTTTAGGCTTGAGGAGGTATTTACATATATAGACTCAATCTGTGCTTTACTTTGTGGATAGAGATTTAGTTAGAATATTTGAAATTTGATCTTTAGTGCCAACATACTCCAACTGAATTGTACCATGTTCCATTTGATCTTTGATGAAGTGATACTGGATGTCAATATCGTTGCTTCTCAATTGTTGAACCAGATTCTCGCTGAGATCAATAGCGCTTTGATTATCACAAAGTACACTCACTGGTAACTTCACTTCAACACCCAAGTTTGCCAATTGTCTTAGCATCCATATCACTTGTGTACATGCTACACAAGCAACCATATACTCAGCCTCAACTATGATCAAATCAACATTGTTTTGCTTTTTACTTAACCATGCAACATATTTTGAACCTAAGTAGAAGCTACAGCCGCTGGTTGATTTTCTATCATCTATACTTCCTGCCCAGTTTGCATCAGTGTATGCTTGTAATTTAATAGAATCTATGGCTAGATACCATGCAACATGTTCCTTTGAGGTACCTTAGGATTCTTTTCACTGCCAACACATTAGACTCCTTAGGATTAGCTTGGAATCTGCTGGTAGCGCACACAGCTTGTATAAGATCAGACCTTGATGTTGTAAGGTACAGAAGGCTCCCTATCATCTTCCTGTACTCTGTAGGGCTTGTACTTCTTCCATCTTGATCTTTTGTTAACTTGCAGCTCACTGTCATGGGGGTACTGACAAGTTTACTATCCTCCATGCCAAACCTTTTCAGCATCTCTTTGGCATATTTTATTTGAGAAATAAAGATACCTATTTTACACTACTTTATCTGTAATCCAAGAAAGTACATCATTTCTCTAATCAATGACATCTTAAATTCCTCACTTATCTTCTGTGCAAAATCTTGGCATAGCTCAAAGTGATCCCTTCTAAAGATGATGTCATCTACATATACTATGGTAAACAGTTGGCCTTTCTCTGAGTTGAACACATACAGGTTATTATCAATTGTTCCTCTTTTGAAGTTCAACCTTCTCAAGTACGCATCTTGCCTACTGTACCATGCTCTTGGAGCTTGCTTAAGACCATACAAGGCTTTTTTTAGCTTGCACACTTGTGTCTTATCCTTACTGATTTGTACTCTATTGGGTTATTCAATATACAATTCTTCTTTTAGGAGACCATTCAGAAAGGCAGATTTTATATCTATTTGATAAACTTTATACCTCTTATGTGCTGTCAAAGCTAAGAACATTCTGATAGTTTCTAACCTTGCTACTGGTGCAAAAGTTTCATCAACATCTATCCCTTCTATCTGAGTGTAGCCTTTGCACACTAGCCTAGCCTTGTTCCTCACCTCCTTACCATCTTTATTGTGTTTATTCGTAAACAGCCATTTTGTTCCTATGACATGCTTATTAGTGAGTCTTGGAACCAGCTCCCATGTCTTATTCTTCTCAATTTGATTCAGACTTTGTCTTTAATAGCCTCTTCAACAAATTTAGATTTAACTTGTAAGAGTAAAGCAGTAGCTCCCATAATTCTTCTTCTTGTTGTCACTCCTGCTGATGGGTCACCTACGATCTAATTTCCTTGATGAGCACTAGTCCATGTCTTCTTTGTCCTTCTCTCTTGCATAGTCTTAGTTGCAAAAGAATCTCTTTCTTCATCTTTAGATTCACTCTTCTCTGAGTTTGAACCTACTTCTTATTCCTTTTCTTTAGGATGGTCTAATTCTTCATCTATCTTGAAGTCATCTTCTTCATTGTCCTTAGCTTCTCCATTCTACACTTGAAGCTTGGTCTCCTTCATTCTGCCATCACCTTTATAGATTTTCTGCAATCTGTCCATATCTCCTTGGCAAATTTGTAGTCCATAACTTTACCATACTCAGCATTTATCAATGCTGAAATGATGATGTTTGAGGCCGTCCCATTTATCTTAAATTGCCTTAATTCCTCTAGGGTTGGGTCTTTACTTTTTGTAGGAGTCATAAAACCCTAATGTATGCATTTTACCACGTTTATGCCCATGGTTGCAAATACCACTTGCATTCTTACTCTCCATATATGGTAGTTGGTTCTGTTGAAGATTGGAACCTTCTTACTGTAAGTGGTGTTAGTGCTGATACCGACTTCCTTTTCTCAGTGTGCTAAACAAGTCGAACTTCTAGATCCCTTTAAACTAGTATACCAAGCTATTAAGTTTCAAACTGGTAAACCTGTGCTTTGATACCAATTAAAGTTCCCGACTTCTCCCTAAGATCTATTATTTTGTGATACTGAGAAGGGGGTGAATTAGTATCACTACAATTCATAATTTGCAGGTAAGTGAACAACTTCAACCTCTCCTTAAAAGTGAACTCTTTCTCAGATTCAACTAAGGTGGATCTATTGCTACCAACTAATCATAATAGTCCCTATAGTCACCTTTCAGACACTTTGCCTAATAGACAATTCGGATGTTGTTGTTTAGGTCTTCGTTAAGTTATGGTTTGATTGATACTTTAGCTGCATTCATAACTTAATTCAAAACACAGAACGTAAAGCAAATTAAGGACACACGAGATTTACGTGGTTTCGTTAATGTGACGTACATCTACAGTGGTATGAACTCTCCCTTACTAAGACTGTCCATTATATTTAAGAATTCCAGTTACAATGGATGTCTTAATTCTCTGCTCCTTTTAATATTGCAATTACTAAGTGTGTATAATATAAAAAGTGTCACTTACTTTGTTTGTCCTTTTTCTAATTTGTCTTGCCTCTGTTGAATTGAAAGGTTGCTCCATTGCTGCTTAGAAGTTCATCGCAATGCTCTTTAACCTCTCTTGAAGAAATCTGAAAATACGTTGAGTTCTTTCAATGCTTCGCCAAATTCCTTCTCTACGTTGTTTCACACAACTCTTGCTTTCACCATCTCACTGTCTCACCTGTCTCCTTGTCTTACAGCTTACCTCACGTTTCTACTTTTCCATTCCACGTCTCACGGCCTACCTGTCCGTTTCTCTCTCTCTTGCTGTCCATCCGAATTTCTCTCTCTTACCGTCAGATTTCTCTCTCTTATCGTCTAATCAGATTTCTCTCACTATCCAACTGGATTTCCTCTGTTCTGTCGATAGTCTCTCTCTCTTTGTGCACCCCTTTTTGGCCGTTCCAGATTTTCTCTCCTTTTCCCCTATTTGGCAATGTTTTCTCTCTCCTTCCCGTCGACTCCTTTGTTCTAGCCGTGTTGGATTTTCTCTCCTTCCTTTGTTCTACCGTCGGCTCACTTGGTTGGTCGAATAAGACTTTGCCATTTCACTCTTTCGGTTTGCTGTCCAGTTGTCAAACCCCTTTAATTGTCTTATCTTTTCTCTATTTTTGCCGACCACTTTCTTCGTTCAGCTTGGCCATCTCCTCTCTCTCTCTCTCTCTCTCTCTCTCTCTCTCTCGACAGTTGTTCTTCATTCAACCTGGCCATCGACCATCTCCTTTTTTTCTCTCGCTCAACGGTTGATTTCTTTGTTGCCGTTTGTATCTCTTTGTTCAGCCCCCCAATTTTTCACTTGGTCGTTCTTTTTTTCTTCTTTATAGTTAGTTATGTAGGGTTTACCATTGTCGTGTCTTTTTACTTCCTTGCCCCTTCATGTAGTTTCAAATTACTCTCTTGCCATGTAGCTTTAAATTACTGTCTTGCCCCCTTATATAGCTTTACTTTATTTCCCTTCTATGTAACTTTACTTTCTCATACACTTAAACCTAGTTGACAACAATTACAACCTATACAAGACTGTGGAAACAACAAAGACAATTTTAATATAATATAATTTGAATTAATTGATTAATTAAGGGCAAACTAAAAGATTTCGCACAAATTAAGGCCCTAGAGGTTTTTTCCTCTGTAGGTTCTCTCTTCTATAGGTTTTCTCCCCTGTAAGTTCTCTTCCCTACGTTCATTCCTTTTCTTTCTGCTACTACTATTGTCTTTCCTTCTTTCTACTACTACTGTTGTTTCTCCTTCTATTATGCACTCTCTCTTTTTCTTTGCCTTTTTTTTTTCTTTACTTTTTGGTAGTCGTGTTTAGCCCTCTCTTTGTTATGCTCTCTATCATTCCCCAGCTCGCTTTTGACAGTTACATTAATATTTATAAGCTTGATTTTAGGATTGCCTTACAATTAACGATTAACATTAATTCCCAAGGGTTGCTTTATAATCAATGGTCAAAATTGACTCCTTGAATTTAAGGTCAATGGTCAGTGGTTAACATTGACTCATACCCAGTAAGTGACTTGTAGTGCCACTACTAACGCAATGCTAGAGGTAGTAATTAGTACTTTCTTTATAGCCAAAATACTGCTAGTAATTTGAATCAACTTGTTATTTTTGGTAGTGTGAAGTAGGGCTAGCAACATCTTGATTTTGGCCTTACTTTCTCTCTTCATTCTAGTCATATTCCACCAATGTCATCTTCCTTAACCCTTGAACGAATCAACTGCCAATACTTTGTAAATGTAACAAACACTTCTCAATAACATTCATAACATCAAATTAACAAGGACAAATATGTGAAATGCTGTTGACAACAAATCCAACATTAGTCATAAAAAAAATGGACTCAACATCCTCATTTTTACTAGTAGAATCCAAAAATAGTCGCACTTTTGCTTAACAATTTGGTCCTAATAGTACCCTATTGCCTTCACCATTATCACTAGTACTTGTCGATGCTTTGTTGGTGCTTTCTACCCTTTCATTAGTAACCTAACACCCTCTCTTATGCACTTTTACAACTGCTATTAATAGCCATTGATGTATTGTCAGCATTAGTTTGCTTGTTTATTGGTGATGTTATGCCCTCCTTTGCCTTATTCAAGATGCCTTACTAAACTTTGGCCATTGCTAGCCCTTGCTTTATAGAAAGCCCTTATTGTAGAGCAACATACTATCAAAAGATTAGGCCAATCCAACTCCCTTTGTGCTTTGCATTTGGTTAGGATTCTTGGCCTATGGTTAGATCACAAAACTACACTAAAATGGCCTATTGAAATAGCCTATAACCTTAATTACACTTAGACTATATGGGTTAAACAAAGTTTGCCTCCTCTACTTGAGTAGGCCTCTATGTACCCAGCCTCCTTGGATTTCCAAATTGGACTCAATCATTAGTGGGCTAACTCGCAAGCCTACCTTTACATCCTTCCTTGGGTGTAGCACAATTGCCTTACCCAAGCATGCCCCAGTGCTTGATCCAATCACCATCTCCTTACTTTGCTAATCACTTCACTGACTTAACGTACTCCTAACATCCTTCTCAATCTTAAAATCACAAACCACACTAGAAGCAACTTTTTGATGATGGGCCTTATTGGCATTTTAGGCAATTGTGGTTGAATTCATTGATGTCATTACCTTTATTTCATCCTTTGCTTACCATTTTGTGTCTAATATTAAGAACATATCTACATTTGTCAACATCAATAGCCACCAATGATGGAATATTGGTCGTAGAGTTCACCAACACCAATCAACATTGATCTAACTTATACTTCCATTTTGGCTTTGGATGCATCCTTAGATACAAGCCCCATATCGCCCCTTGCTATGCCAAGAAATCTCCAGACCACATATACAATGGCAATCCTTCTAGCAAGACCTAAATCCTCTAACTGAATCTTGCTTAGTTTATTGCCTAAGGCTTTAAACTCTGAAACCAACTTTGAATCTCCATGCCCCATCCATCTAATTCAACCCTCATCGCCTCCCTGCAGTTGGACATCAATAAGCACTTACATCCACTTAATATCATTACTATATACATATGCTTAGTGATTAGTACTAAACAGTCCACTAACTTCTCTCTTTTGGGATCTTGAACTACCTCCACAACAGTTTTGTCTAACTACATGTTCTTAATGCCTATGGATCTATACAACAACTAAACTAGTAACTAGCCCTTATTCATCATTGTTGCACTTGCTAAACCATTCTAACAACTTAAACCTTCCCTTGTAGTTTGCACTACCACATCTTGGTACTAGTAATTGACCTTCCAAATCGATAATCCATCCTTTTTATCCATTAATTTAAATGGCCCATGGACCTTAATATTAGGAATCTGATGAGCCTAACCCCCAACCAATGTCCTAGAAGTCATTCCTTATTCAACTGTGAGGTGACATCAATGGCGTCCTACCCTTGAATGAGCTTGATAAAGCCAAAGTAATATCTCGATTTAGACATCTTGCACATAATCATTGTACCAATTACTTAATCTTATTACTAAAAAGGTATCATAAATCCTTATGATCCACTCTCGCTAGCAAATTGTTAATGAATACTAGCTTTGCCATATAGAGAAAATTTTAGATAAAAAGATTTTTTTTTTTTTGTTTTACATATAAGAGAAATCTTATTCAAATTTTCTAACTACAAAATAGGAATTAAATAAATAAAAATTTTTCTTTAATTACTATCTAAAAATCCATTTATGTAAAAAATTTTAATTCATTGTATATTGAAAATGATTAGATGCCTATATTTACATAAAAAAATGTTGTTTATCTATTTTTGTAATTTTTTTATTTTTAGAAAACATAAATTTCTGATATTTGCATTTATTGGTGGTAAATTACTTATCAAATCGCTTAAAGAATATATACTATATTGTTTAGAAATTTTTAAAGTGAAGGTGAACGTGTGCTTTTTTTTTTTTATGAAAAAAATGATTTATCATTTTGTATTTAGGAGAATTAAATTAATTTAATATTACATATGAGAAAAAATTTTAAATTGAACTAGTACTAAATTGATTATAAGAGACATAAAATTTAGTTTGTTCTATTAAAGCATGGTTTTTTTTTATTTATCCATAGTTTTTGTTTGGTCAAACTCGATTTGGTATACATTTTTGTTAATTAAAAATTTATTAAATTGTGAGCTTAAAATTCGAATTTTTAAAAGTAGAAATTTAAGTCCTGGCCAATAGAATGTTGCTCGAGTAACCTGGATTTGGGACGCATTGCATTCAAAGAAAACCACATAAATTACCTACTATATGCCATGAATTGGTTTTGTAAGATGAAACATGGAGCGTGATATGCAGCTGTCTGGAAGGCAAGTGGTGTAAAGGCAAATCATGTTCGTTTGAGATTCGAGAAAACAAGCATTAATTCGATGGCTGCCACAAGATACGAGAAAAACTATTTTAAGTGGGAGAGGAACTGAGAAACAGTGAACACTATGCACTCACTCACTCAAATTCACTCAGGTAATAAAAATTTAGGGGAAGAAAGCAGCCTGCCGCTGCATTTGATCTTTCAAGCTTGTTGTAAGTCCGTCTTGCCAAATTTGATGCTTATTTTGATGTTTTCTCTAATGGGGTTCGGGTTGGTGCACTGTATTTGGTGGAAATTGGTGCGTGTTATTTTGTAGCCAGTCCCTTGCTTTTTTGAGGAAGGGAGTAAATTTTCCTTTACTGGTTTTTGTCGTCAACTCTCTGATAAGACTTGAGACCTAACAACAATTTTCTTTTGTAGTACAATCCTGCGCTTTTGTGTGTGGTTCACGGGCTCAATTTGCAGTTATGATGCTTGAAAATTCAGTTTCGGTTCGCATGTTGAACTGACGCAGAAGTTTGCTTTATTGCTTTGCGCAATGTTTTTATTTGATTTGACTTTCTTCCACAATTGAACTTCGATTCTCTTCATTTTCAGAGTTTGTATGCCTTCAGAAGATTCCACCTATTCTAGCAGTGGCCTTGTGGAATCTAGACCTTACAGACAAGATTTGCCTTGCTGAAATTGTCAGCTTGAAATGATTGAGAATGAGGATCTGATGAGATGGTGCGTAAGAAAAAGGTTTCGAAATGTCTACAAGACATCTCAGTTGAAAGTCGAAACACAATGCCTTACAGGTTCAAGAGCAATTTGTTGTGCTGAGTGCTTGGCCCTTTGGGATCTTATGACCCACTGGTCTGGAAATACTGAGTTCCCCGCTGTAACAATCTGCAGTTCACTGCTGAATGGCTCATGGTCCTCCAATATGTATGTGTGTGTGGTTGCTTGCTTGCAAACAAGAAGCAACCTGGCAAGTGAAGAAACTGATAGTAGTCTGAAAGGGTCTCGTACTAATTAGTAATTTGAAATGTAAACTTGTAAGAATAATGCCACGGGAACTGCCTATATATTCAGCCAACCATCGCAAGCAAGCTTTGCCTAACTGCTGGAACTGAGCAGATCAACGAGCCAAATATACCAGTAAGAGCATAAGCAATGGCACAAAATGGAAGTGCTTCAGGTTCCTTCGCTGACAATGCTGCTGTTCCCAGTCCATGAGCACTGAGAAATTTGACAAGAGTAAAGCATGTGAAGGCGTATGCTTGAGTACATATAAATGAAGGTACATTAAATCTACTAGAACAATTACTGATGCAAGAGTGGTGGACACAGCCATAGATGTCATTAAGAGGGAGAGAGTTGAGGGAAAAAGAGATTGAGTAAATTGCAAGACATTGATTATTTTCTTGCTATCGTCCTATGGTGGATTCTCACTTTTGTTGTTTCCGGCCAAAAGATGGAGTGACACGTAGATTGCACATTTTTAATTGTAGCAAGATGTTTTTGCATCAGGACAATGAATTTGGAAATAGTTCTCCAGCTTGAGCTAAATTTTGAAAAGGGATTCTATCTTGAGCGGCATACAGCTAAAGCCTAAGTTCGAACTACACTCATGGTCAATAAAGTTTATTTTGATTTGAATAGTTTCTACACATACACATACATGCGCACCGCCAGAATGCTTATTGTTCATGTTTTGTTGTACCTGGAAGCAGTTGCTATTCCCCGAGCAATAGGATCACGGAACTGTAATTTATCAAGTGTTGCTTGCACAAAATTTGCTCCAATAAGACCGGTCACTACAACAACAGCAGCCGTGAGAGATGAATTGGCACCTGCAAGAAAAACGAGCAAAGCATCAGATAACAAAAGCCAATGATATTCCCATTTGTAAGGTTGACAAAACATATGATTGACTAGACATAGCTTTTGGCTACCTCCAGTAGCAAAGTTTAGCTTATCATCATACCTTCAAAAAATGAAACTATGCTGAGAGCTAGTGCCACAGTTATGCATCTAGGTAGAATGGATACAGCCAAAGTGGTTTCTAACCCAAGAAGACGTCCAGCAAGAGCAGTTGAGTATAATGAGAATAATGTTGATATCACAACTGATGTGAAAATCTCAGCCGCATGTCTTTTAACAAGCTGCATAAGCATGCTCATAAAAAAAAAAAAAACAATAATAATGGTAATAACTATCACAGCAACAATAGTAACAATAATAGTCCAGGGTACTAAGCAATGATGGTTCACATATTGTAGTAGAATTAGCACATGAAATTATGATCCAGTGAAAAAATAGTTCCTTTGAAGTGAGGACTGCAGGGCAAGAGGATCAAGAGTTCAAGGGATCATTCACTTGTCCTTTATTCTGATCCTTGGTTGATCTTTCAATAGCAATGAGAGGATGGTGGATAAAACTCCATCATATGGTTGAAATTATTACATGGAGATGACTAGACCTTGCCAGAATCTTGCCAACAGCCAAGATAAAATGGTTCCAACTAATACAACATGGAGATATAGTGCACACCAATTGTTAAGAATAATTATTAATTACCTTTCTCTGTTTGAACATTGCGAAGGCAAAAGAAAGGATAACAGATCCCAAAAACCCCATTAGCACATCACCAGCACCAGGATTAGATGACACCTTTGTAAGGTAATATCCTGCTTACACAGGAATTCAAAAGAACAATTGAAGCACATTAATAAGCAAAAACTAAAGGAAAACTAAGCTTTAAAAGACAAGTTTTAAGTTAAATCAAGGAAGCAAGCCTGCCAAGAGAGAGGGAGATTTGCAGAGTAAACAAGTATTTGAATGCAATAGCAACTATAAAAAAAAAAACTTTTAATTATTCAAGGACTTCTTCCTTCAGAGAGTTGAGTAGATTCTGGACCTCAAAACCATCAAATGTAAAATTATTCTGCATTCTGAATGAAATGATAAGCTGCATTTGTTTTGGTTGGTCATAATAGTTGCTTCTTTACAATTGTTGCCATTTATTTGTACTTCTGCTCACCTGTGGTCACACTATGGATGTAATCTTAAAAAGGTGAACATATGTCTCCTCATGTTGAGTTCTTGATTATTGCCACTGGTCTTCTGTCTCTGTGATTGTTCTTATCTCTACTTGGGTTTTCTAACAATCAATTCATACTAATATCCAAACAGTCACAAAATTGCATTGTCTAAACTTGTCATCTGCAAGTTTGTCTATTAATGAATACCATGTAGCCCTGGAAGGTATCCTAGATCTTTCTTCAATTCCACATAAATGGAAGAAAAATACATATACCAATCAGAAACAAAAAATATAGTCTTAAGGCAAGGAACGAAGAGGAACCAAAATTGTAAAACATTTTTGTGGTCAGAGTGGTAGCTGTTCTTAATAAAATTACCTTCTTGCTCCCTGTTCTGCTTGTTAGGATATCAACAAAGACGTAAAGAAATGGTTTCAGTACAAAAGAAACCACAATAATAACTAATTTAATGAAGTCTCCCCCTATACTTGTATAATTATTAGATGCTCTAAGGACAACATAGTAATGCTGAACCAAGGAATAGGGAATAATACAAATAATGAAACCAATGATATCTGAGGAAACAATAAACATGGGATCCAACAAAAATGACAACTGAAATAATAGCAATATTCACCTGATTCCTGAATTATTAGATCAAGTTGACCCAAATAACTTCATTTACTAGTCAACTAACTAAATTGCTCATGCAGTTCTCATTGCATTGCTTGGCTATTTTGGCTCAACATCTTAAAACTAAGATCAAGTTATTGAATTGTCAAGTGCTATGAAGTAATACCTAGAACAGGATCAAGTCCAGATTGTGAAAGGTATCCAAAAACCAATGCTGCCAAATCTGCAGACAGTGCACAGGAAATAATGGGATGAAATACTTTCTTCACATCTGAAGGCAACCTGGAAACCAGCAGATAAAATTAAACATGTGAAAACATTATAGTCACAACATATATATTAGTTACAATTCCCTCCAAATCACATTTACAGAGGTACTTATCAATACAGATTTGGCTATATGAGGATATTGTGATTTTACCCAGAACCAGCCATATAGCCTAACACAGTAGATGCCAGTAGGAAAGGAAGGCATGTTCGAGCACTGGTCCCCAATGAAGTTGGGTATAACAGAGCTGCAACAAATGAAATAAGGAAGATCCCACTCCAACTCCATAATTCCACTGCTGAAAATGGGGAAGGTTTTACCATGGGCTCTGCATCTGTCATTTCTGTGTTTACAACTTTTCTAACAGTAATGGCTGTAAATCCTGCCACACAAAGGGAAGCCAACCAACCTCCAGCTGCAGAAAATCATGGATATTTAAACACTATTGCTGCTGCCTTTTAGATCTCTCTCTCTCTCTCACTTTCTCAGCATACACAAGCAAACATGCAATAGAACAATGCTCAGGCATCACAATTTCCAAAGGCCCTTGAAAGGAACTTGCTTTCAGTTATCACTAATAAGTTATGTTAATGGATAACAAGCCAAAAGAGATAGGCGCAAAGCAAGGTAGGATCTGCTAGTCTACACACTAGTAAACAGTTCTCATTCACATTAATCTGCCTGAAAGAAGCAAATGAACCCAAGATGTTAAAATTTTATTTTCTACATCATGAATTGTTGGGATTTGAACTGTGAATATGTGAGAAGTAGAGAACCCATAAACCCAGCGCATATGAGTCTACTGCTTGCTTGGACTCTGAGCTCTTGCATTTTCCAACAATTGATAAAGATCCTAATAACAGGGCTCTTTTAACTTGCAGGAGACAGGCAAAGGAAAATTAAGCACTGGAAGCAGGCATACCACAGATGAAGACTTAGTGACTTGGCATTATTTCAGACCATAACAATGATAACAGGAAGAAGACAAAGCATTATAAAATTGCCACGTTCCTTGGAGATAAATATCAAAAGACTTGTGTGATTTGAACAACAAATATAATTCTAACTACTAGTCACAATTAAAACTATACAAACCATGGGTCAACGAGGAGCTTTATTTTTACCTATAATGAAGCAAATCTTGAGGCCTGAAGCTGCGGGGATATCTCTAACAGAAAGTGGTAGTACAACCAAAGATGGAACGTAGAACAGTGGAAGCCATCTCTGAATGAACAATAGTGCTGGCTCGAAGAAGTTCATCAAGCTTGTTGCAGCAGCCGGAATAGTAGAATCAAGAATCATTAGAACTGAGAATATGCAAAACATGCCAAATAGTGCACTTGGGAACTTAATTGCCGCGGCAACAAATGCCATTTTCAACAGCTTGTCCATTGCAAGAATAATACCAAGCGAAACAAGCAAATGCATTACTCCAATTACCTAAAAAAAAAAAGATTTCCACAAAAGAAAGGAAAAGGTAAAAAAGGACGAGTAAAAAAAGAAAAAAGAAAAAGAATTCATAACCAATCTATATTATTGTAATCAAAAGCATCCCAAAGGAGAAGCAACAATCTTGGGCACATACAGTTTGAGAGAGGGTGGAAGGGGCAGTATTGCTTTCTGAGCCAGCAGATTTCATCAAAATTGTTCGAGCAGAGCGATTTTCCGGAGGACTCATTTGCAAGAACCTTGAATTAGACACAAAAGCTTTAAAGGGTACTATAAATTTGAGTAACTTGCAGCCTCGGACTCCATCGAAGACACCAATTGAGGCTTTTGAACGGGTTCTATTCACCAATGACCGTGACGCGGAAGGAGTAATGAAATGTTTTGAGTGGCAGTGGCAATGGCTACTGATAAGATGAGAGGCGGGGAAGTTTCGGAGCGTGGCTAAAGGAGTAGCAGCATCCATGGTGGGAAGGGGCCGGCGAGAAATTTCCCGGAGAAAGACAGTCTAGCTCAAGAAGTTTCTGCCGGGGTCCACGGAATTTTTGTATGGACACAAAGCAAGGTTAGATTCCAAGAAGATGGGGACCCTACTACTACTTCCATCGTTCCTCGTTCTCTGCTATCTCTGCTAGATAGAGAGAGAGAGAGAGAGAGAGAGAGAGAGAGAGAGAGAGAAATGTGAATTGAAAATATTAATGGGAATCGAGTTCCATTATTACACAAACAAGCCTATAAGATAACGGAAAAGACGAAACGAATATTAATTTAAGATAATAATAATAATAACAGGGTCGTTAATTATAATTATAAAAATGTGTATTAATCGTAACGACCGCCAAAAAAATCTGAATGGGCCGTTTGTGGTTTTTCCTTCTCTGTTTTTTTCCTAATAAAATAAAATAATATTGGAGACGAAATTAATGGCTGTACGCAAAACATTTTTGTACTGAAGTTAAAAATTTTATTGTCTCGATGGGCCCCCCCGACAACCAACCGGACGAGTCATGAGAGCAGACAACTGCAGTCGCTGCCGAAATCTTGTCGCTTTGTGATGCTTCTCCCCAAAAGCTGAGGTTGGGTTGATGTAATTTTATTTTATTACCCCCCCCCCCCCCCCCAAAACAAAAAAAAAAAAAATATTTGTCTCCGTTAATAATTGTAAAGAACGTAAAATTATTCAATTATCTCTGTCAGGAATTCTTCAAAAAACACCATAATTTTAATAATAATTATTATTATTATAAAAATACTATTAAGCATCAATGCAAACCCCCCACCAACAAAAAAAAAAAAAAAAGACATGAGAAATACAAAATATGCGGGAGAAATGGCAATAAAATAAATTTTACATTTTTTACAATATTTTTTATATTGAATTTTACTGTATAATATATAACTTTCATTTGTCTTTTCAAGTATTGTTATTGTCCCTCAAATTTTTCTTTTTGGTTATTATAATTATTACACAATAATTATAATCTTATGCAAAAAGGAATAGCACGCATGGAATTCGGTGCGTTTTTAAACAAATTCAGAATATGCATTTTTTATATTCGAAATATTCAGTTCAAGTAACGTTTCTCCGCTACGATCACAGGAGGAATTCT